>CM016485.1:8286263-8471263 GCA_002890555.2 Lagenaria siceraria | reverse complement strand
ATCGTTAGGTCCCGAATTCAGCGAACCACCGGATCCAGACCAAGATCTGATCTCCATTACGTGGTACGATATATCTATCGATCCAAAGAACTGACTTTCAGTTGTAAGTCATCCATTCTGCTCCTATCTAAAGTGATGCTAGGTTGCTTCACCTTCACCCTTCACAAAGACAGGTGCAGGTGCGCTTCGCTCGGCCACATGATGAACATGTTTTGAGCTAACTGCATGTCGAGCGCTTAAGCGGAGCTTGTGGTCACTCGTTCCTCGCTTGTTCCAATCCTAGTAAAGAGCCTCAGATCCGATTCTACACTACATATGATATTCCATTCCGGCCCTTACTAGCTCTTCGCTTGGTTGTACAAAGAGCATGCCCGAGGGGGCTACTACGCTCACCGCGCACTTGCATCACCACCAGAGCTTCGCTACCGCTTCGCCCAGCTCCTACGCCTACCACGAACGTCGAATCATCACGTGGCTGCTAAAGCAAGCTAAGCTTCACACGGCCGCCAAAAGACCCTCTCACGGCCGAAGGATCCGCAACACGTTGGAGAGCTTTTAGATCCAGCCCTAAAACGCCCATTCTCAACGAGTTCCGAAGTGATCCTCATTCTCACCGCTGCCTTCTTAAGCCGAAAGAAAGCCGGGCAAGAATCTCGGTAGTACGAAGGGGAAGCAGAATCGTATCTGGCAGTGGTTCTTCGGATCGATCACAGATTCTCGGCCCCGTCGTTTGGCTTCCACTCCAGTTGACCTCTCTTGTTCTCCTCCCCCTTACACAACCGGGGGGAGGACTCATGTAAACTTCTTCCTGTAGGTCCCCGTTCAGGAAGGCATTTGGAACATCTAATTGGAACAGAGGCCAATCTCGCTTCCGGTTCAAAGAACTCCGGATTGAAATTGAAGAGGGCGGATTTGATCGGCATTTCGTGCCTGCTGCCCTGCGGAATTCGACCTTTTATCAGCAGGTTGGGTAGCGTAGTAAGGTTAGAGGCGCAATGAAATTCGAAGAGTTGGCCCTATATTTATTTCGATTTTTTTCGAAATTCGATTGCTGTCTCCGAAGTCCTTCTTGATCGATGGTCCCCATTAGCATTAGTGCCAATTAGCAGCCGCTTTTTTTGGAAGGCGAGGTACTCATGTGTGATCGCAGATTCCACGGTAGCTGTCGTTCTAGCTCGACATTAGGAGCACGGGGGCTCGAGATATCTAAAGGAGGTACGGACCCCTCCCATCGTACGGTACGATGCAGTTGAAAAACGTAAGCCCAGCCTATACAAACCAAACAAGGGCTTACGTTTTCTTGCTTTTCTTTGTTGAACCCTCTACGGTCTACCCTCTTTCTCGATATCCCAATTCTAGCGTTCGTTAGCAGAAGTAGAGATAGGATTTATTACAACATTTATGTGAAAATGACAGAAGCCGCTATAAAGGGAAGAAGCACATCCTGCACCTTCACTTGCGAAGCGCTACGCTCCTGCTTACGAAAGACTACTTTCCAAGCGAATTACTGAAGAAAGACTACTGGGAGTGGGAATCAAGCTCCAGCCCTGAAAAAACTGCCCGAGGATCGACCTATGCTACTACCAAGCTCACCGCTGCCAAGCAAGGGATGGCAATAACTAAAACTTCGATACCCAAATGAATTCACCCAAAGACTTAAGACCGAACTAATCTCATTCTTTTTTTCATTACTGCAACGCGCCAACCGAAGCAGAAAGCGAAGCTCCTCTGTAATGCCTATCTATATATGTGAGTGGCTCTTTTTGGAGACTTAGCCCAATGGCTACCACCAGAAGTGTGCTAAGTTAGTCACAGGGAAACCTAAAAGTTCTTTCGAACTTCCGACTCTATAAACTTGGATGGCTTGCTTGTTTAGCTTGTCCCCTCTTTGAATGTGTACAGTTCGAGCAAGCAAATGGCTAGCAGGGCCGAGGAACCACAATGAACGGGACGACAGAAGTTACACAAGAATATGACCAGAGATATATATTCTTCTTCGTGCATGTAGGTCTGGTTCCTGAGAAAAAACATATATATATTATTAGCGAGTTTCGCCGTACAATAGAGAACCCGAGACAGGCTGAAATTAATGAATTTCCACGGTTGCCGCCGGCTAGCTAATAGGGCGAGCAGCGTAATAGAGTCCCCAGGACGGACGACGTGAGTGAGAGCCCAGACCATAGCGGCTTTAGAGACTTCTCTCTCGACTTTAACGGCGACAAAAACTTTCTCCGAGAGGCTTTCTCTTTATAGGATCCGCTGAGGTTTTTGGCTCGCAATAAAGCTAGGGCCCTGATCGAGCAACTAGTAGTCCTATCTATCTACCTCTCCAGACACAATATCTTGAGTACCTATGATGGTGACCACATCCGCTGGCATGTGATGTTTGGACATAGAATCGAGTCCTTGTGAATGGGCAGAGCCAGGTGCTCTTATTTTACGACGGTAGGGACGATTGCTTCCATTACTGACCAGAAAGACACCAAATTCACCTTTAGGTGCTTCCACTGCGGTATAGGTAGAAGAAGCTGGTACGGAAAAACCTTCTGTATAAAGTTCGAAATGGTGAATTGAGGTAGAGTAGACCGATGATGATCCTGTAGTCATTTGGCCGGCTATTGAAAGAAAAAGCTTGCATCTGGCTGGGTCTTGCCGGTCCCATCTCTCTCCAAACCTAACGTGGTAGTTTCCCATCATAGGGCTTTCTATCTATAGATTGAGGCCATTACCAAGGAGCTAATTCGTTCAGAACTCAGTTGACTGCTTCTATAGATAAGGCGGAGCGTCCTTGGCTCAGCATTATAGCACATAGGGCTTCAGCGCTACTACAGCGCTTCGCTAACTCGAAGCGCCTCGCTATGAGAATGACGCTTCGCTAACGCTCGGCTAAGTCTTGAACCTTCGCGCTGACCGTTCGCTTTCTCAGTAGCAAAAGCGCTTCTCTTTGCCCCTTACGATGAAAGCCTTAAGCGAGAGATTTGTTGTTTTATTGCTCCCCCCGCTTCCTCACATCTGCGCTCGTCAAGCCAACTTAGCTTTTTGGTAGTTGAAACAGCGGTTGAAGCGGACATTTCGAAATGACAGCATCGAAGATATATATAGATATAGATATATATACACGGTCACGCTTATCCCGGGCTGCGTTCCGGAAAAAGTGGCCTACTTGAAAGAAAGGGCGGGCACTCTCGTGTTTCAACCCCACTATACTATGAATAGTTGTGGGGCACTGTATACTGAAAGCCTCTACGATAAGCAAGTGAATGGGGCCGGTGCGTGGCGAACGGAACGGTTCATCAAGCCATTTCTCGCCTCAACCCCCTACCTAAATAGGAAGAGGGGTACTTTCAAAATAGGGGGTAATTCGCACCTTACTGTGATAGCCCTCTCGATACCTTATGTTCGCTTTGTTACTAGTGGCCGATTTCCCGTCGCGTTAGCGTTTTCCCAGTGCGCGAAGCCCCAACGAGGAAGATGTTAGTGGTTTCTCATTGGGTCAATAATCCAAATCCCTCTTTTTGTGCTACTCCTACTCCTAGAGCGGGAAAAAGATAAGAAAACGCGAAGCGTTCTCTTGGTTTCCCAACCTCTTGCTTCTAAAGGCTGCCCTCTCTCGGCTGGATGTTGGTCCAGCCTACTACGAGGATCCCGTATCCAGCAACCCAACCTAAAAAAAGGGCATAAAAAAGCCTTATCTAGGTTGGAACTATGAAGCTGACCTTATTATTCAAAGGGTAAAGGGCTTTTTCAGCTGGTGCGCAGGAGCGCACTTCTGTTTTCCCTTTACTAGACTAGTGGGGGGGTCCCGTGGTTCCTATACCGCCGCGTTTCCTGGTCCTTTTCTTTTAGTGCTTCGACCCGAAGCAATAGCTTCTAGCTAGTTCAGTGGATAAGATGGCTGCGCTCCAGCTCACTCAAGAATGGGACGGCAATGGTCCGCCGGCAAGCTCGTTCTGATCTTGGATGCAGTACATTGGAATCCTGAAGCACCACCACGAACGCTACCGCGCGTTCACCTGCGGTGCGGTAAGGCACCACCCAGTTGTGCCAGCAGCCAACTCCGGCGTGTCAGCTTAGTTATCCTCATCAAGCCACTTACTTAATGTCTAGCTTCCCAACAGGTAGACGGTTCCTTTTCCCCCAGATCAATGAAGAAGGGAGAAGTAAGTTGATTCTTCCGAATCACCGAAAGCGAAGCGCTATGCCGGGGCGGGGGGACGGGACAAGAAACGGCTCCGAAGAAAGCTATTTTGGTTCCCAATGTTTCTCCACGCCCAACGAGATGCGTCAACCTCGGGATGCTTTACTCCTAACCCCACAAGGTTCCGAGACGGAGCTTAACCTGAGTCTCGGTTAAGAACGGCGATGATCTACGTTTCACACGGCACACGATTCCATGGATAGTTTCATTCGAGATCGTGATGGAGGACATAGCTTACGATCATCGGCTTTGATCATGCCACTAGGCATTTGATTAGGACATTGCACAATGATCCGAACACTTTGTCGCATCTCTTCGATACGGATACAGTAACGATCATAGCGATCTCCTCTGGTACCTACTGGTACGTCAGGATCCAATTGGTCATGAACATCGTAAGGTGCTGCTCTTCGCAAATCCCAGCATACCCCTGGTTGGATGGGTAGGCCCACCACTTCACTTTCACTTAGGCCCGGGCCAAGTCAGTGGGGGGACCCTGTCGGGCTCCTTCCCCCCCCCCCAAAAAAAACAAACTGTACGTGAGAGTTTCCCTTCATACAGCTCGAATCATTCTCAGATGCCCCGAGAGGCATCCTTTCCTTGTTTGTTGGGTTGGTTCACGCGCGCGCAAACGAGCACCGGCCGCAACAGCAGGGAACTATGACCAATAGAGTCAGACACTTAGCTACATCCGCACGCAAAAGGAATGTGGTTCTGGTTGAGGCTTTCTTTCCTTTATTAGTAAAGGGGGCGCGGGACGTTCGCGGAGTCCGTGCCTTACGTACCACCACGGGACTGGTCGTTCTTGGGCGGATCCCGCTCCTAAACATAAGGGATAGGGGGAAGGTGGCCGGGCCTATCATATCAAAAGGGTTGTCGAAAGAGAACCCGGCCACCTATTTCATTCGACGTTCCGGGGCGGGGGCCCGCCCGATTCGACCGACTTTTGGATAACAAGAAGGCGAGCTGATCCGCTTTGATCTAGGAAAAAGCCCAGTCAGCCACCAACTCGGTGCAGGTCACGTGACCTACAGCTCGGCCTTCGCTTTTTGAGGCTTCCTCTACCCACATCTCTATGTGCCCGCAGCACTTCCATATGGAGAAAGATAGGCTTACCATGTTCCATCAATAGCACCTAACCTATGCCGATTTTGGCGGACCGTGCTCCACCCCGGTGAACTTATGCGGTTCCGACGTACCCAGAGGCCAGAGGCGAATCCGTTCACGGTCCGTAGGACCAACACCATTCGAAGGTGGGTGGCCCGCCCCGCCTAGAACAGTCATCTTTGACTGGGCTTACACACATTCGCTCACTTACGCTGTCCCCCCTCAGCTTACCCTAGCCCCGGGCCTTTTGCTCTTCTAACGTAAGCTCCAAGGCTTCACACCAAGTCTTCACTGACATAATATGCATGCTTAAGTAGGGTCAGGCAGAACCGTTGTTGCCTGATGGGAACTTCCCCCATATTGCTATCAATGTCTTCATGTCGCACGACCTCTTAACATTACACCACTGAATCCCCAATCCTTTGCTTGCTGTGCAGTGACAGTACCAATATCCACTAATCGTTGTTTCCAGATACGGTTGCCGGTTGACATCTCTTCTAATTCGTCGATACGAGAAGCAAATTGTTGTGTGAAGGAATCAATATCTCGACATAAGCCAAGAGGCAGATCTTGTGCCACTCCACCTGGTCGTATGAAACTGGCATGCATCCTGGCTCCCGAGACTCTTTCATAGAATTCCAATAATTTCTCCCGCTCCTCAAAAGCCCACAGGAACGGAGTTGATGCTCCCACATCCATAGCATGAGTAGTTAAAGCAAGTGAATGATTTGAAATTCGAGTTATTTCACGGAATAACACTCGTATATATTGAGCTCGTAATGGTACCTCGCAATTCAAAAGTCTCTCTACAGCTGAAGAATGAGCGTGTTCTTGGGCCATCGTAGAAACATAGATAGGGTCGACGACGGAACGAAGAACTCACTTTCCTACAGCTTTTTCGTACACGTTCACTTGCATCACATACACAAGTGCTCTCTGAACCGTGCAATAAGGTCACCCATAACACGGCTCTCCCACTTAAGTTACCTTAGCCCCAGGCCATGCTATTCAATGATATTGGAAAAATCAATGGCAGCGTAACGTAACAAAACGTATTGAAAGCTGGTCGCCTTTTGAGGGAGGGAAAGCGTTTCAATAGGAGCCCTACTTCCCTCTTTGCGACCTCATCACTGAAATGAAAGCGCAAAGAAATTGCTTGATGAGTTGCCGGGCGTAGCGCACCGCAGGTTAATCTCTCGTTTTTTGGAGCTTGACTTTACTAAACTAAACTAATAAGGGCTCGCTGCTTGATAGTGACTTCTTTCGTTTGGTAGGATGACGAAAGGCTACTTCAATGACGGAAACCGCCGGAAACTCGAGAGGGTCGCCTTTGGAAGCGTTCGCCGGTAACCAAAGCGTATCGTTCCCGCAACCACTTTGGTACTTTGCTTATCGCTTTTTTAGCTTATGCAATAGAAGGGGGCTTAGCTCTGGATCCCCCCTGCTTGCAGAAATGAATGGATTAGAAGGAGGCTGGGTTCGATTTCGGGCCGGGCGGGAGGTGAAGGCCATAAGAGAAGATTCCCCGGTAAGGAAGAGAAGAAAAAGGTGTTGTCATCGAGATCGACCTGTTTCCCGAGGCATTGGAAATCCAGACCGGCTCAGAGAATCACTGGCGCTATTTAGCCCTTCGTTTCGCCAACAAAGAAGTCATCTTTGACGATTTCCCATTCCTTCTTTGCCGAGCCGCCTCTCTTCGCCATTCGAAGTACTACCTCTGCCTTCCCTTTCGAGAACATACCCAGGCGCCCTCCTTTTCCAATAAAAAAAAAATACCATAAAGCTTCGTCTGTGATTTTGCCGGCCGGCCCCGGGGGAGTTTACTCGACCCATTCTCCAGTCTCCCGCACAGCTCAAGTAAGTGTGCGACTCCGTATGAGGACCTCTTTCCCTTCTGCCCACTCTCCGTTCACACGGTTCTCAAAGCAGAGGAGGAAGGGTGGGCAGCAGGTACCACGAGCCCTCTGTCCCACACATCTATCCAGAAGCAAGTGTAGTTCACCGGTTCCACCGAATGCTCCTATCTCTCGGCAAAGATCGTGTGAGTGTGCAGTTATGCTTCGGATGCTTCGCCATAGAATAGATCAACCCAGTTCCCGTTCTTTTCCGGTGCACTCGCTTTATATCTCCGACACACAAGGAAGGACGCGGTGGGAAGAAAGCAGCCCTAGCCTCTGTCCGGCCGATCATTCCGCTGGCATCTTGCATTCACGCCTCCGTTTGACTGCCGCTCGGGGATGTAGTTGTAGATACGTTAGTCTTAGTGGGTCGTTGGCTCCACCTGTTATCTCCTTCTACGACATGCTGTTGTCGTCGCCATATTCCATATGTAACTTAGTCATCTCTGCCTCGCTGCGGGTCAGCACCTCCGAAAGAAACGGAGGACTTCATTCAGTGACTCCGCGATCGCCCTCTGAACGATCAGAATAAGGTAAAGCTTGAAGATAAGTTTTGTACTCTATTAATTTCTCAGTCCCTCTAGTCGGGTGGGCGCCGGCCGGTCTTTCGACCAGATCCTCACGCCATTCGAGGTGGCCCAGCCCAGCATTCATTCGCAAATCAATCCTGTAGTGAAATTGAGACTGCTTGACCTCGGAAGCTAATTCGCGTGTAGGCAGCGCTGTCTGTCGTACCGTTGACTCGAGATCTATTCATTGAATTGACTTTCTTAGATTTTTTCTATAGGCTCGCTCCCTCTTTTTCCAAGAATTGATGCACTTCCCTTTACTTCATAGGGCCTTTTCTAATAGGGGAAAAGCCTTCCATTTCCGTCAAATGACCCGGCCTCCCCTGGCTCTTCCACCGTCCGGGCTCCCTTTCCCGCCTATGCTATGCTCCCCCGGCGCAGGCCTACCACGCTTCGCGCCTGCGGCGTTTTCGCCAGACGGTCTTTGCCAGTAGTGCCATCCTCCCCGCTGGCTGTATGGGCAGGTTGCCCCTCGCTGCTGCGTTCTGTTAGGCTATGAATTATAGGAACAAATGTAGTTGAATGAGACAGCAGGCGGGTTACACGTTCCACTGTGCCGAGATGTGAGGTGCAGGTGGTGATGATCAACCCGGGTATGCGCGGGAGCCCTTGACAGGCACTCCAGGACCCGCCAACGCTCATGAAAACCCGGGTCGGTCGGTCCTCCATTCATCCGACCAGAGGTGTGGATAACGAGGCCACCTTCACAACCTTCTCCCTTCTGTCCCTATGTTGTAGTAAGGTAGGGCGGTTCGCTTGAGTAGCTCAACCGCCCCTTAGCCCGGTGCTCATGACGCGCTACGGAACCTCCACCGTGTCGGGGGACCAAGCAGGGCATAGCTAGCGGCATAGGAGCCGACTCGGCGTCAGCGGCTTCGTGCCGCACTGGAGTAATCCAATATGTGGTTCCGCACGTTCCACCACTTCTCCGTTCATTTCCAATACTGATCGTGAAACACCATGAGCAGCAGGATGTTGAGGTCCGGAATTCGAAGTGAAATTTTTATTTGCCTGTTCCTAGTCGTCATGGGAAAGAAAGGCAGAAATAAGAAAGATATTATTCCCTCTGAGCTTGTCCAGTACTACCAGTACAAAAAATGCATCTCCTTCGCCCGCGCGCGATAGCTCTACCAGGCGTGGCGCTGGCGTGCAAGCGAAGCGCTATTGGCGGCAATAAATAGCTCACTGAGCGATGATTGATGAAGTCCCTACCTCTGAAAGCGGAAGGAAGGCAGTGCCCTCGATTGTTCCAGAGAAAAGGATCATGGCGCCCCAGAACCGTGACATCCAGCAGCAGCATCTCCTTGCATGCGAGAGACAACTATGCCAGCCGTTATTCTCAGCTCTGTTATGAAAGAAAGCGGCAGACTCCCTAATGAGGGATTTTAGGAGATTAGGGTTCTCCTTTCTCTCCTCCACCCATCCGCGGAGGGGTTCAGTATCCATCTCCGCAGATATTTCCAGATCGCGAGACATAATGTTCTCTGCGACACTGGAATCGATTTCTGCCATTTCCGAAAAGTGAACGGACAGCCGCCCTTCCCCCTTCTCACAATGTTCCCGAACTTGCTAAAGAATCAAAGTGTGAATGGCACTTCGAAGTGCTTCACGTTTGGGGTCGGCGTGGGGAACTTCCACCGGTTCTGGAGCCAGCGGGTTCTGAATGACCTCCCTCTTACGGTTAAAAAAGTGGTTAACCATCTCGAATAAATCCATCCATCTCGTCGAGACGAAAAACGTGTCTCAACTACAGCCAACTCCCTGTTTCCCTATCGAAAAACTAACCCTACAACATGGATGATAGAAATGCTAACCAAGTGACACCCTTATACACTAATAAAGGAGAAAGGCCATGGGTCATGAAAGAGGTTGACCCCCATCCCCCTTCACTATGTATGGCCAATGAACTCCTCGCTTTAGTCCGTTCTTTTTCTTCTTTGGGCTCGCGGGAAAGTCATAAAGGGACGTTAAACGTAATTCGTTAAGGGCGTTACTATAAAAAAGAAAATCCGAGTCTTGGCAGTTCAAGTGAAAGTTTATTATACTAGTCCCACTAAGATGGCGGGGAAACGGACTTCCGAGAGAGCTGCTTTCGCCTCGGTAATTACCTGACGAGAGAGAGCCGATGCCAAAGTCGCCCTTTACGCGAGGGAACGCCAGACAGACTGACCTCTGCTACCTACGTTTTATATATACTGGAAGCGTCAGAGATACTATACTGACGGTATAGTGCCGCCACCAGAGAAGGTTGCTTCATGCTAGGCGTCCGGACCTACTACGCCCGAGCCGCATTCCCGGCACAGACGCTATATCCACTAAGGCTTCATCCCACTTCATCCTACGAACTATACCTGATATAAAGGCATTCTATAACAATTCGACGACTTGAAGAAAGCAAGAAAACGATAGCGATCGGTTTGGGAGCGTCACGGGGGGAATGTTGAAAACAATCTTATTGGAAGCGGCTTGAGAGTGAGGGCAATCGTCATAGTCAGCCAGCGAGCAATCCCAAGAAAGCCAGCTACCTAGCCTTTCCCCATCACTAGCTTAAACTGAGATTCTATGGGAAATTGGAAACGTCGAAGTGAGCTGTGGCTTATAAATAGGAAGATGAGGAGATAACGGGCGAAGGATATTCATGATATTAGGTTCGATTTATGTTCTCTCGCTCCTTGCTCGCGGAGCGGCATACCAGAAAAAAAAAAAAAAAAAAAAAAAAAAAGAAGAAAAATAAAAAGCCCATCTTCCATTAGGGCCCCTCTTTCACTATCAAGAGGGGGGCGAGACACATAAAAGTTTTCCTATAAGAATAAGTTTCTAATGAAAGCGACTTTCAACCTTATATTAAAATTTTATCAGTGCAATAACTATTCACTTTCTAATGAAAGCGATCCTCAACCTTAGGTACTAAAAATTTACAACAATATAATTATAAAGTTAAAATCCATGAAATTAATCAGAGCAAGTAAGCTAAACCAAACATTGAAAAAAAAACAATTGAAACACATCAGCCAAATGATCGAATGAAAATTTCTTGACAATATCCATCCAGTTATCACCTGGCAATGTAACATAGTAGGATGAATTACAAAAAGAAAAACAAAATAAAATAAAAAGTTGGGAACACACATCAGCCAAATGATGCACTCGCAATATCAGAGGTGCTCTTCTTATTAAAGCTTCTAAAGAGATGTATCCCGGTGTTCATAAACAGCCGAATCAGTTCTGTTGACAGATTCTTCTCAACCAGAAAACAAAAGAAAAATTATTTGAAAATCTACAGGAAGTTTCTCACGTCTAACGACTTCGTATCCACCATTTCCTCATCTTTAAACTCCTCACTGAAAACAAAGAGGGAAAAAGCTGCATAAGTTTCAATAAGGATTTGATGAGAGCCAACAGATCTACGGTAATGTCAACCAAATACAAGCTAGGTTATACTTTTTGAGAACAAAATTCTTTTAGCCCTATCTATATATCTATCTATCTGGCTGATCAATGGCGACTGTTTCACTCAAACTATGGAAAAGAAGGCAGCACATGAATATAAAGCAGCACAGACACGTCTGCTGATAAGATTATATCGACTGAGGCTATGTTTTTTGCAGTATAATAATCAACTACATACCGCTTCTTTTGAGTTTCCATTGCCTCAAGAGCATCCTTCTTCAGCTCTTCCAACTGTGCTTTGGAAATTTTAAGTTCCAACTGCTCCTCGTACTTGGGCAGATCTTCCCTTCGAATCCCTAGCCTGATTGGGAAAAAAAAAATTAAACAAAGTACTCAGAATAATGTATATATCCTAAAGAAAGACCGTTCAACTGTATGCATGTAGGAGCTACCAACTATCCTGAGTCTCTGTCAGAAATTTGGATTAGTAAAAGTTAGTGTCTAAGTGAAATAGAAAAGAAATCTAATGGGCATCTTTTGAAATAGAAAAGAAACGGAATCTAATCTTTTGCTTCACTGTCAGGTGCAACCAGCTCTGCTACCAAATAGACACGCAAGCGCACAACTAATTCTAATGAAGATCATTCTTCACTAGTATTTCAAAGTTAAAAGGCTGATGAACTCATTATCCAAAATGAGAGTGCAAAAGCTTCTATTTTCTGACAAGAAATTTTGTTCTCGATAGCAATCTTAGATTATATTGACCATGGCAACATAAATGTCTGTTAACAAATCACTAAACTATCTGGAAAGAAGCCAAAATATACGGAAAATATAAAAGGTTAGAATTGTACTTTTGATTGATTTTGTCAAACTCAGCCATAAGAACAGACATTCCCTTCTTATCATTCCTCAAGAGAGGTTTCTTCAATTCTTTCTCAACCTTTTCCAGAGCATCAAACATCATAGCTTCTGCACCAAGCTCGTCAGTGAGGCCTCTCCTGAAAAAGTACATGGGAAGAGACATCAGATCAATGCCACAGGTTTCAAGCAAAAGAATGGATGCTGGGCAATACATACCCTCAAAATATAATTCCCTACAATTAGGAATGAACAAATCCATAACAGAACCATACAACAGACTTTTGTTGGTTAGAGAAAACATTTGAGACCAGACTAGAAGGCCAAAAAGTCTGTACAAGTTGACATGAAAATTGAACAAGACAGGTAAAAAACAAATAAGGTCTAAATCCATTTAGAGATTGTCATTAGTAAATTTTAGCTTTTATACAACATGTAGATGTACTGGGGTCTTGGAGATCTGTTCAATTTCCGTGGATTTTTTTTTTTTAAAAAAGAAAAAACCTTTCCATGGGGTTTTCAAGCCTTTATTGATTGATACTGGTCCAAGTTTCTAAGTCTTGTCAATCTTGGAACCCTTGAAAATCAAAAAACCGTTAATATGCCTAGGAGAGAAATCTTGACAGTGCATTACTCAGGTTGACAAAGAATCCAAGTTCGTGAAAGAGGAACATACTTAACCCGGATATCCTTCAGTGCCAGCAAGTATGATCTGGCATCAGGGATGTCTTGGGTTTTTGTCTGAATGGTGTATTTGATTCGCTGTGCTTCTGAGAATAAATCTGCCCTGCGAGCAAGAAAAGAGAGGGTTAAGATTGTAACTCACACATATTTCTGTAATGGCATGTACTAATATGTACACATGGTCATAGGTTGTACAATTGTGTTTGAATTCTAGCTTATATTTTAATGAGAAAAGATGAAAGATAAGAGGATGCCTCAAAAAATGCAGCACAGGACACAATACTAAATAAGAATCCTATACTTATCATTCTCGGAAGCTATTTTCCTAGAAAATGGTATATTGTATATTGAACAAAAAGGACATTAGCGTTTCCCACTTAATAGTTGAAGCCATTGCCTAAAAAGAAAAAGTTAGTTGAAGCCATGAAATACTTGTTTCCTATTACTGATTAATATTAACTCGATTTCCAATCTATCGGCCACAAATAAAAAATATGATCACCAAATTGTGAGTCCTGAACAATATTTATGATTATCATACCATCACTCTCCAGAATGCTCCTTTACTTCACCTAGAACAAAATTGTTCTGAAGAAAATTGCACAGAATGCAGAGAGTGAATTTCATTAAGCAAAGCGTATAGAAAGGACAAGGACCCTCAAAAGAAGTAACTAACATAAGAGGCCAAACGTTAATGTGTAAGTAAGTGGTGACGGATATCTATATACGATTTTAGATGCTCAAAATTCAACAGCCTATGATCCTCATTCCGTACACATTAGCTAATTATTTTTGAGCTAGTCAGTATAAATTGAGGCAGGGGTATTTGATTAATATACTCGAAAGATAAAATGACCCAGCTACCTCTGCACCAGTTAATTGCACAGGGAATGATCGGGCTCAATCCACAAGTAGCCATAGAGGATTTAACTAGAAAATGTGGTAATCATGCAAAAACACTCACTTCTCTCTTGCCATTTTCATGACCTTAGCGTATTGAGCTACAGCAGCAGGATCATCTGGATCGATTGTGATCTTCTCTTTTCGGAAAACATCCAATGCTGTCTCAAATTTCTTTTTCACTTCCAAAAATATGTTCTTCAGCATTTCTTTGGCACCCACAGAAAAAAGAAAACATTATTAATTAAATCACAGAAAATTCAAGATCAATTTGCACGTAGAGAAGTTGATAGACCACTCATGTAGCTTCATAGCCTTTATATACATATTTCTGATGCAATTCTCTACATAATTTATCCATGATTCCTTAAAGACATAACTACAACTGTGTGATAGACATAAACCAAACTTCATATCTCTCTCTCTCTTCCTCGCTAATTGAGCGTGTTTTGCCTCACCATCTCCCTTCAATGCAGGCCGAGCAGCCTCTTTTGCAAAGTGACGAACAGGAATAGCATGCCCCTGGTGTAAAATACTTTGACTGCCAAGCACCTGTAACAACAAAGGGGCACCAGAAAAAAAAAAAAAAAAAAAAAAAAAAAAAAAAAAGAAAAAGAAGAAGACCCACGTTAAGTAGCTGATTCAACGATCATTATGCCTCTAAGCAACATAAATTAAGCCACTGTGCACAGATTACCATTTCCAAACAATGCGTCTAACATTTAAAATCTTTAACGAAGCCCCACTAATGTTAGAAAAATTCACAGCAAACTACATACTTTACATCATCATCCAAAGAAACCCTAAAATCCCAGATCCCGAAACCTTCAGAAAGCAGCAAATTATAAAAGCCAAGAATTAAAAATCAAATTGCGGGGAGGGAGAAATTGACAAAGGTTTCGCCATTTTCAGGATCCATAAGAGTATTCGCCAATAACAAGCTCCAGTTCCGAATAGAAAACGGAAGAACCAAAATCAAAACAGCGACACAAAACGATATTCACATCACTCATAAATATGAAACATGAACAATCAGATAGAGTGAAAAGTAGGGTAAACTGAACCGATCCAGGGCGGAAAAGGGCAAACCTGGTTGGATTTGGACAAGAGACGAGAAGAGAGAGCCATGGTGAGAGCTCAGATTGCGCCTTTCTTCGGATGCTTCGATGAATGGATTGAGGACTGGAAGTCAGATTATATGAAGAGGGAGCCCTGGTTTGAGAAAGGAGGCGTCTATGCGAAGCGGAGGGGAGCTCTGCTAGAAATGGTTCGGTGAAGCCTGCTCCTCATTACTCGCTCTACTTCAAAATCACCACCGTTGGATTGTTTTACACTCGTTTTCTAAATGGATGGATATGATCTACTGAAAAAACCAGTGCATCCCTTTTTCCTTCCCCCCTTTTTCTGTTGAATTATACAATATGCCCATTAATTTGCAATAATAAGTTTTCATCATGTACTTAAAGACTTAAAAAGTTTTTATCTTTACTCTTCAACATTGAAGTTTGTTTTAAAAAATAAATGTTAATAATGATCTTAATTGTACATAATATTAAAATTTTGTTGGGTTCTTAGAATTTTTATAGAGGAATTATAAAACTTTCACTCTTAGTTGCCCACATCCTCTAAATTCATGCTTGCTTGCTATAGATTATTAAATAAATATGAGATTTCACCTCACGAAAGTTCTTTAGGGAGCGTTTTGAGTTTGGGAGACAGGGTGGAGTTATGAAATCTAAGAAATTATGAATTCTTGTAGATTGGAGCCTACAGGAATTAATAAAGTATAAAATTGATTATTTTTATAGTGGGACCCATAAACTTCTTAAGCCAAACAAAGAGCGGAGTTCACAACTTCATCATTTCCAACTCCCTATTTCCCAACTCCTTGGTCCAAACAACCCCTTAGAGTTAATGTTTTAGATCAAGATTTACCATTGAGTTGGAGTTGTAGAGTAATGGCCTATTTTGATTGACTTAGAAAAAAATGTTTTTCAAAAAGTCATTTTTATTTAAACACTTTTGATAAAAAAAAAAATGTTTGAAATAAAAACAAATTTTCAACTCTTTTTTTACATATAAATTTGTTTTGTACTAAAAGTGTTTTTATTAATGTCAAATTACTATAAAGGACAACTATAAAATAGCATAAACTAATAATTTAAAATAATGTCAGAGTTGGTCTAGGGTGGTCACCACCAGAGCTGGTCTAGGGTGGTCACCACCAGAGTTGGCCAGCAACGGTGGTAGGTAGAGGTGATCGCGGATGGTAGTGGCCAAAGTTGGCAGAGGCAGTGGTGGCCAAAGATGGCCGATAGAGGGCGATGATAGTCACAATAATGTAGTAGAAATAAGGTAGATGACTTTTGAGGCGTTTTGGTTATTTTAAGAATTATACAAATTAGGGAGAGATTGACCATTAAACACTTAAAAGTTATTTTTCTAAAAGTTGATTTCAAGTGTCCTAAACTAACTTATTTCAAAAACACACTTTTTTTTAAATCTATTTTGAGTAGTTGTACTTAAACTTTTTCCAAAATGACTTTTATTAAAAAAAAATAATAAATAAATAAACATTGAAAATGTAACCCAAATACACTGTTTGCATGGAAATCAACATTCTATCATAGTAAATTAAACATTATCCAATTCAATAAGCTAAAGAACTCAAATTTACAATATAAATCATCTAAAGGATAATATATCAAATTTACTATAGATCAAAATCTGTAAATTGAAAACTATAAGTAATGCCATGTTTCCAAGTTCAGCCCCTGAAAGGAAAGAACAGATTGGCATTAGGACTTGTATCAAAATACTACCATGGGTTTAGCAGAAAATAGCATGTGATGAGCTAAAAAGCTTTGGCATGGCATAGCTGAGCCTGAGTTAAGAACTCTGAAAAGAATTATAGTTACACACTAGCAGCAGAAAATTATACTTTCTACATAATTCATTTTAATCTGTTTATTAAATATTTTGAAAGGTAAAATATATAGAAAAAAATTACCCTTGAATTTTGTCCATTGTTATAAAAATATTCATGTTATTTCAAAAGTTGCAATATTACACTTGACCTCGATCTTCAATAAACGTTTCAAAATTACCATCAAAATAAGAATTCTATAGAATGTTGGACATAAGTCTAAAAAAACGACATTCAAACATGTCGACTTTTTGTCCAACATTCCAATAGTTTTTCTACTCCAAGAGCAGTTTTTAAGCGTTTATTCAAGGGTAATATTGCAACTTTTAGAGAATACGGGTATTTTTAAACATTAGAAAAAGGTCTAGAAGCATTTGTTTTTTAATAATTTAGCCCATGTTTAATAAATTAGATGAATTCTATAATATTTTATCCAACAAATACAGAATCTGTAAGAAAGTAAGCAGGAAGAGCTAAAGCCTTAATCCCTTTTCCAGAAGGGCTAAATCAGAAATATCACCAACAAAGGGCTTGTAACAGAAGGTATACTATTAGGATCAATTGTCAAGCAAACTAAGAGTTTTTACACATTCTAAGTTTTCTTTAACCCGAAACTATCAAGTTTCTGTTGAATCCTTCATATATACAAATGATGATCCTACATTTCTGCAGCAAATGATTTTCCACAACCACAAGTTTGTGTAGCATTCGGGTTCTTGAAAGAGAAGCCCCCACCAATAAGTGCGTCGCTGTAGTCCAATTGCATTCCAAACAAGAAAAGTAGGCTCTTTGGATCACATACTACAAAACAATAAGAGAGGGAAGTTTGTATCAAAACTTCAAGCTAAAAGTGAACTCAAATTCATCTTCGAGGCTGCAAAGGAAAATGAAGTAGATAAGAAGATACTTTTCTTTTTTTAGTACAATAGGAGTGGAGGATATGAACCATAGATTTCTTGCTCACTAACACATTCTATATGCCAAACGAGCTATGCTCACTTTGGCAATTATCAAGGAATTGAAACAATATACAATCTTATGTTGAACAGTACACATTAAAGAAAAGTATATTTGACAGAAGTTGTGCAACCTGCTTATAACTTAGCATAAAAAATTGCTGATATCGAATAATTCAAGTCATTGAGTGTCCAAGAGAAGAGATAGATGATGAACTATAGACAAATTATTCTTGTGGAGTCCTTCAAATTTAGGGCATATGGCTCATGAAATATAAGCTTCTTTCATCCTAAGAAAAAGTTGAAAACTTGCCTCTACCACTCCACGGAGTATCAATCCAAAATCATGCAAGACTTAAGTATTCCACTGTTTTCTCTTGGAGCTAAGAGATAGATTATGAACTACAGAGTAAAATTATTCTTGTAGAGTCCTTCAAAAGTATGTCATATGGCTTATGTAATACCCATCATTATCTGGATGTATAAAAGAGTAGGCTTCTTTCATCCTAAGAAAAATTGAAAACTTGCCCTCAACCATTCCACAGTATCAATCCAAAGATTAGTAGAGCTAAGAGATAGATTACGAACTATAGAGAAAAATTATTCTTGTAGAGTCCTTTAAAATTATGGCATATGGCTCATGAAATGCCCATCATTATCTGAATGTATAAAAGAGTAAAAGCTTCTTTCATCCTAGGAAAAATTGGGAACTTGCCCTCTACCATTCCACAGTATCAATCCAAAAATATGCAAAACTAGACTTGGATATTTCAATGTTTTCTTTTGGAGCTATGAGCATTGACAAATTAACCCCCCCCCCCCCCAAAAAAAAAAAAAAAAGAAAAAATAGAAAAGAAAAGAAAAAAGACGAAGAAAGAAAGTGTGTGTATGCATAAAGCAATGGATCATTTACAAATATAGTGCATTCAAAAAGGATTTCTTCAAAGAGTTACACTATTACTAAAAACCTCACAAGAAATTCAGAGTGAAAAAGCAAGGGTATAACTCTTACCTATCACAAAACCATTATATTCTATAATTGAGTCATCAGGTCTAGCATTTGCCCTGTTCTCAAACTCCATAGTGTAGGACATACCAGAGCATCCACCCTGTCTGACACCAATTCTTAAGCACAAATCTTCATTACGTTCAGATCTCATTTTATTCAAGTGTTTCAATGCATTATCGGTTAATGAGATAGCCGGTGCTATACCCTCAGATGCTGGAGCAGCTGTTTAATCACAACTTACATAAGATGAAAAGGCAAACTTTGATAATAAAACATGAGATACTCATCATATTTCTTATGTAGAAACTGTAATGCCAGATTCAGTATGTTTTATCTTTTGATCTGCAGTAAGCCGCAAAGGGAAAGTGTCATAGAGAAAACCACAAATAATATAGCACTCGAAGATGTCTAAGGGCATGTTTGAAGTTATTTTGAAAGGGTTCAAATCACCTCTTTCATATTCAAAATCACTTGAAACATGCTTTTAATCTTTTAAAATTAAATTTGATGATATGAAAATCACATTTAAAAGTGTAAAATCAAACATTTAATTGATTTTTAATGATTAAAGACATATTACAATGTGACTTTGAACATGACAAAAATGCAAAATCACTCCCAAACATGGCCTAAAAGAATAAATAATCGATGCTATTGAACACAATAAATAATGAACATCTTTGCCCCCACGTGAAGATCAATCCATCCTAATCATTTAAGCATTAGTTACAAAAGAAAGATGTAAACTAATGGTTTGTATATCACCAACTGGATCTCGAATTATAACTCATAAACAATTCATCAGTTCAAGTAGCGGGGAAATTTATTTTCCTTGTAACTCAACAAGAAAACCCCCAAAATTCTGTTAATTAATTTCAATATAAAACTTCCACCAGCTAACAATTTCGATTCCAAGCAAACAATAAATCAATCTTACGTTTAAGTAATTAAAAAAAAAATAACTCAAATCTTGACGTTCTTCACAAGTACATAGTTCCAAATCCAATCCAAAAGGAAAAAATATTCTGATTAATTTTTACCCAGATAGTACGACGATGAACTACGGTGATACAGTCAAGTACAATATCCAAATAACGAGGAAAACAGAGAAAAAAATAAAAAAAGAGAGCGTACCTGGGACCGAAACCGATCGAATCGATAAGGATTTTCTCCGGCTGAATTTCGTAGGTGAATATCGAAAGGAAATTGAACTTTGAGGTGCAGAACTTTTAGGAAGGGCTCGCAGGGGAAGAACAGGGGGGCATTTCATGGTAATCGAAGAGAACGCCATCGAATAAATCCGGTTGTGCTGCCACGATATTTCCGGCGAACGGTGAACGGCGACCGGCGAATATGCGTATCGCCGTCTTTGACTAGTCGGAAATGTTTGTGAGTTGGGATCCTGCGGTCAAGATACAATATTTTCGTTAAGATCGAGTGATTCAGATATTTTATTCATCCGTTTTTTGTATTTCTCCTTTCTCCTCTCCTAAACATATTTTTTATGAGGTGTATAATTTTTTGTTTTTTTGTTTTTATTTTTTCTGTTCGTATTTGTTTAATTTAGTTTTTCTTTGAGAAGGCTTCTGTTCTTATTTTTCTGTTCGTATTTAAAGTTTCTTCCAAAATGAAAAAAAAAAAAAAAAAGAACTCTGCTTTGAAAAACTATTTTCGGATTATGCCAACAGTGTAATTTTTTAAAACAACATTTTGATGTTGTATGTATATGCAAATTTTGAATTTAATTTTTTTTAAAATAGAGAATTATATTAGAAAAGATAAAAAGAAACAAGTATAGTATTTCATATTATATAAACTCAATTACTTCTGTTAAATTAAAATAATAATAATTATACACAAATTTTAACATAAAAAAATTTATAAAATAATTAGTAATAGTTTATATTCAACCTAATATTTAGTGAGTAATTATAATTAATTTTATGATTTATAAATATATTATTAAATATATTTTAAAAAATTGTTTAAATTGGAATTTACTTTTTGAATCTATTATCAAACACATATCTAAAAACATAAAATACAATTATGTTTTCATTAAATTTCTTGTTTTCAAAATTCCGTTTTCAGATGGCCTGCCAAAGAAACCCTTAACTATTCTTCTCCCTATAATCCTTAGAAGTGTTCCAAAATATGGTTATAGCAAATTTCTCAAACGACTTCAACTTTTTCATAGGTCTCTAAAAATTTCAAATAAACTCAGATAATGTGAACAAAAATCTTATTAGTATGACGATAGTTCCTCTCACTCATCTAACTTTACGATATATTTGGTGTTAAGAAAACTAGTAGAACATTAAATTCTAGGTAGGTACCTACCATGGACTGAACTCATTCCTTCAAAGAAGTGTTTTGAGGCACTAAGTTAGTTATTATAGTATGTGAGTTATAATAATTTATGAGTTATAATAGTTTATATTTGGGGTGTAAACTATTTTAATTTGAGTTATAATAGTCTGTGTTTGGAGTGCATACTATATATTTTAGTATGAGTTATAAATAATAATCACGGTAACGAGTATAAGTGGAAAATAGTAAATAATTTAGCAAAGAGGATTTTGAAATAGTATTACCATACTTAATTGTAGGTTATAAATAGTCGTAAACACCACTATTTTATTATATATGGAGCCCCACACGTCCACCAACTTTAAGTCGATGTCCCCAAACACCCTCTAAATTCTTTATTAAACTCATGTTCTTTATTTAATTATGGTTAAAATATCATTTCGATCCTTACATTTTGATGTGATTGTTTTATTTTAGTCTATGTACTTTTCATTGTCCAATTCTAGTCCTTATACTTTCAATAAAGCTTAATAAAGAAAATCTCATCTACGAAAAGTCGAAGCTGCATCTAATTTGAGGATGAGATCTTGTTTATCATCTATTAGATATATATATATTAAATGTTTATTTCCATTAGGCGCTCTTATTAATTTTGCTTGTTGCTTCTAATCAATTTTGTGATTGATTGAAATATTAACTAAACATGAGGATATAATTTCTGTTACAGAAAATTAAAATCATTTTTTTGAGTTAAAGATTTCAAGATGAAAATTTGGGTTGTTTTCAAATATAAAAAAATGAGTGAAACTATTTACAAATATAAAAACATTTTACTTTCTATTAGCGATAGACTGCAATAAAATTTTATCGCTTGAGCGATAGATAGTAAAATTTTCTATATTCGTAAATAGTTTGATATTTTTTTTTTTGTTTATCATAATTTTCCTAAAACTTTTGTGCTTACATTTATGTGACGATTATTCCTTCCATCATTCAAAGATTTTTAGAAGAAAATTATCCGAACAATCTGAAGTAGACTAATTTAAGGCTTGCCGTAGAAGTAGAAAGAAAAAGAGAAAAATAGAGAAAGAAAGAGAAGAGAGAAAGTTTGATGGAGAAGAAAGAGAGGATGGTAGGGGAAAGACAGAGGAATTGAAAAAAAAAAAAAAAAATTACAATAATTGATTTTTTTAACCCAAATGTCTGGTTTGGATTATTTTTAGGGTAATACTTAGGTGTATCTCGGGTAGCACCCATGCATTCCACTCTCATCACTCACATAAAAAAAATATTAATATACTTTAAAAAAGAATCAAGAAGAATTTGTCACCGATCAAATTATGATGGGACAATTTGGAAGGATGCATAAAGATAGGTTCTACTCGAGATGCACCAAAGTATTTTTCTTTTTTTTTTTAATCATATTTTTTTTACTATTTTTGTTTATTAGCTCACCTGATTTTTAATTTAAATTTAGGGACAGTTGCAAATATAACAATCAAATTCAAAGTATTAGCATATATAACAACATTTTTAAAAAATTGCAAATGTAGTAAAATGTATCAGTGATAAGCTTTTATGGTCTATCACTATAAGAGTCTATCAGCGATAGAAGTCTATCACTGATAGACTTTGTTATATTTGCAGTATTTTTAAAATGTTGCTATACACTTGGTTATTATCCCTAAAATTGCTACTCATTAGAATTATTCTTAAATTTAATAGTACGAACTATTTTTAAATTTGGTTGAAAATACATGGACCAAAATATAAGGATTAAAATAATATTTTAACCTTTAATTATTTACTACTAAATCAACTCATGATAGTCGATTAATTTTAAATTTTTTTTATTCAACTTAAGAAAATTCAACTAACTAGACATATGCCTAACTCAGGGAAGACACGTCTTTAAAGGTGTGAACATACATCATTGATCATCACTTATCAATAATTTTCTTTTTTATTATAATTTGTTTTTGTGAAGAAAAAAAAAAAACTTCAATTCATAGATCATGTGCTAATTAGAACACCCAAAAGAAGAAGATGTTTAAAGGGATAGAAACTTTTCAAATTCATTTCACCTGTCCATTTTGTTCAAGTCTTCTTTTAGTCTTTCCATTCCAATATAGATAATTCATCCACTTGTGCTTTTAAACTTTTTATACTTTCATTCAAAACACTTTTGTCTTTCATTCTCATTTCTTATGAAATTTGTTTTTAAGTTTTCAATTTTGGCTGATTTTCATATATGTTATAAAAAGTGCGACATTGAAAGTATTAAGGAATTTATGGTTATAATTTCAAAAATATAAAATTGTTTGGAGAATTTAAAAATAATAATAATAATAATAAGGAAAACTATCTACACAAAATAGTAAAATTTTTAGATAGTTGTGATAGATACTTATAGAAGTCTATCAGTGATAGAAATGATGGAAGTCTATCAATGTCCATCAGTATTTATTTATTTTTTTTTTTGATAATTTTTATAAATAGTTTGACATTTTTTCTATCTGTAAAAATTTCTCAAATTGTATTCGTCTGTATTTTCTCTATTGTTAATTAATCATCATTTCTAAAATGACACGGTAGGTTTATTTTTAGAAAAAAAAATATCCTGTCAATCAAGTGTATAGTTCATGAGATAAAAGCATCCATGTCCAATTGATTGTGCCATTCCAACTTTACAATAATTGAGCTAAGAAAAAAAAATATTAATTAGAACTTCAAACAATTAATTGATCCATATACTTTAAATTGTAACAATTTAATTCTTACAATAAAATTATATGTTTCCAACTATGAGAAATCCTTGTCTTATAATGATTTTTTAATACAATAAAAATAGGGTAAAAAAATGAGTCAAACTATTTATAAATATAGAGAATTTTTACTGCCTATCAGTAATAGACTGCGATAGAATTCTATGAGTGATAGATACTGAAATCTTTCTATATTTGTAACTAGTTCGATATTTTTTTTTATTTGTAGTAATTTTAATTAGGAATTTGTTGTAATTATGGAACATTTCAAACAATACTGCCAGAATTGTATAAAAGAATGAGATGGTAAGCATTTTTTTCTTGAAAATAATTAATATATAATAGCATACATATTATAGGCACAGTTAACAAAGCAATGATAAGTTACATTTAAAATATTTTTCTTTCAAATTAGATGAAGAATTTAAAAATTAGCAATTCCAAAGCTAAAACATCTGTCAAATTAATTTAAATGTTGACATTTGATACAATAATCATAATTTTCTACGTGAATTATTGTCAAATAATTGCATTGGATCATAGTCTTTACATCTATTAAGGAGTAATTTACTCTCCAAGCAATGTTTTCTTTTCCCCTTTTTTTTTTATTTTAATTTGTTATAGATAGATGTAATATATTTTCTATCAAAAGAGAAAAAAGAAAATATTTTTTTCCAAAGGTTGTTTAACATAGAGAGAGAAAAAAAACATTACAATATTTTTTTTTCTAAATTACTCTCCAAGCAATGTTTTCTTTTCCCCTTTTTTTACTTTAATTTCTTTTTTATATTCATGAGTATTCGGACCAATTTACGCGCACCTCGACTAATCTTATGAGACAACCCGTCTGACTCTACAATATTTGGGTATCAAAAAAACTTGTAGGATATTAAATCTTAGGTAGATGACCACCATAGAAAACACATGATTTTTCTATTAAAATTTATTATAGATAGATGCAATATATTTTCTACCAAAAGAGTAGAAAGAAAACATTTTTTTCCAAAGCTTATAACATAGAGAGAGAAAAAAAAAACATTACATAACCCTAAGGTTAAAACATAAAAAAAAAGGACAAAAAAAAAAAAAGAAGCATACATGCAATATGTAAAATAAACAAAGAATAAAAATGTAGAGTTCTACCGTTTAATTCCATGTTAGAGATAAATATATATGAGCACTCGTAATAATTATAAATGTTTTTCATTTCTCTTACATTAGTTTTTATAAGAATCTCATTAAAGTATGATTATTTTATGAGGATTAAAAAGAATAGATAGCATATTTATTATTTAGGGTGAAAAAATCATGGTAAACAAATTGCAAAATAACATTAAGAAATATATAAGTCATATACACAATAATAATAGGAAAATTTTTACAAATAGAAAAAATATCAAATTATTTACAGAAAATAGCAAAAAAAATATTTGATAAATATTGGTAAACTTCTATCGGCATCTATGAGTAATAAGACTTCTACCATTTCTATAGACCATGATAAACTTCTTTCGACGTCTATCACTATCATCTAAAATTTTTGTTATTTTGTGTAAATAGTTTCTTTTATTTTTTTTAATTTTTAAAATTTTCTATAATAATATTATATCGCAATATTAAATAATAATAATAATAATATAGCTCCACTCCACAATGTAATCAATATTGATATGATTATGATGATATGATGCTTTTATTTTTTTAAGTACTATTCAATTTTTTTAATACAACATTACTCTACAATGATTAGTTAGAACGTTTGCTTAATTAGCTAGCCTAAACAATAGATAATTGTTTTATTTAGGTAAATAAATAATTATTTTTTTTAGTACAACGTAACATGTGAGATTTTTTATATTTAAACATTTGACTTTAACGGATGGAATACATATGAATAATCACTGTCTAAACTATATATATACTCACTCTAGCACAATATTTTTCATGAAAAATTACATATTTAAAATACGTTAGAGTTGAATCAAATTATAAATACTATCTTTATGTATATATTTATTTAGAAAATATGTCTCTCAACTTTCAATTTTGTATCTAATAATTTTATAAAACTTTAAATTTTGTAGTCTAATATAACATTAAACTTCATTTTTTTTATCTAATATGTCTCTAATATATTTAATTTATTTTTATAAAATTAATTAATAATCGATCTATTAAATATATTAAATTTTATATCTAATAAAATCTTAAATTTCAATGTTATATTGAAAAGGTATATGTTAAAATAGGTCAACGACCCAATGAATACGAGCAAAATGTGTATGCACGAGCATGAATGAGAATAATTCTCTCTTCGTGATTTTATTTATTATTATTATTATTTTTTTTTTTTTTTTTTGAGAAAATCTATCATCGTGATTCTTATTATTGTGTACTCGAACGGAAAAAAAAGTAAACGAACAGTATTTATTACAAATTGTTAATTAATTAGTAAACGAACAATTAATTTTTGTTTTATCGTTTTCTTTTCTTCCCCTTTTATTCCTTTTCTGTTCACATGGAACAGAATTTGATTCGTATTATGACCATTAATTAGTAAACGAACAATGTTTATTACTTTCATTCTCATTTTTGGTTAAAATTAATTTTAATAGAGATAGTTTTGCAAGTTAATCACTTACCTAACCTATGTTTATACTATAAATTTTGAGGAGTTATACTATAAATTTTGAGGTTAGATATTTGAAGTAAGCTTATTCTCACGTATAGTTTAGTTTTGGTCATTAAACAAATTGTTAATTAGTACTCTCTTATTTTCACACACACCTATTATTGTGCGAACATTTTTTTTTATTGAAATCATAATGACTTTTCTTCTCAAATTTAGTTTATTTAAACTCTATATTTTTTTTAAAGAAAAATATGTCAACTTAAGCATAGTTTATAATATATATAGTCATATATATTTCACTTCCTTAATTAAAAGATGTGAAGTTCGAATGATTCTACTTCACATGCATGTTATTGAAGTCAAATACGTATGAGGTGAAATTTTACCTATTTTAATGGGGTTTTTAAAAGTGGGAATATTAAATTCTACTTTTGTATGTTAAACATAGTATTAAATTTCCATCGATATGTTGATATTTTTATCGATATTTCTATGTTTCCATGGGTTCGATACCGATATGAGGAGTGAATCGATATTTCCATTATATCGTAGAAAAATCCACAAAACATAAAAAAAAGCATCAAAATGCCACTAATATAAAAAATAGACATGTTTACTTATTTGAAAATAATAAAATGTTTATTTGTTTATTTAAATTTATTTTTATAATTTTTCCACAAATATCCATCGAATTTGATATTTTATCGATATTTCCATCGAAATTTTCGTAAAATCAAGATCTCTATATTTCCATCGACATCGATATTTCAAACCTTGATGTTAAATTATAAATTTAGTCCATGAACTTTGAAAATTGTGTTTATTTAATTAATTGATCCTTGACTTTCAAAATTATAAATTTAGTCTCTAAATTTTGATACAAAATTTATGGATCTACTAAATACAACATTGATAGTTGAGAGACCTATTAGATACAAAATTTAACACTTATTAAATACTTTTAAAATTAAAAAATCTTAAAGTTCAAGAACTAAAGGGGACATTGTTATAAAAAAAAAAAAAAAACTAAGAGGTGTTTAGGGCATTAACTTCGAGTGGGTGTGTTTGGGGCTCTAATTATGATAGTTGGTATTTTCAACTATTATAACCTACAATTAACTACAATTTTACTATTTCAAATCTCATTTTGTTACTGTGTTTACTATTTTCTACCCATCTTCTCTTTCATTCTTTCGTACTGTATTTATTATTTCATACCAAAGACTAAAATAATATACATCTTAAAACACTGACTATTATAACTTACTGACTATTATAATCGAAAGACTATAACAACTACCAATTATAATAATCAACTTAACGCCTAAAACACCACTAAATTTTTATCTTTTAACTTTAACTAACAAACAAGTGGTGGGAGAAAAAGACAATAGGAGCCCACTTTGAAACACAAAATGACATCACATTGATGACATAATCACTCCTAACGAAACAACACGTGTCAAGGAGGAGAACCTTCCCGGCAGGCAGCTCGAATGTGAGTGGAAAAGATCGGTCAACATTGAAAAAGGGTAAAAAAAAATTTTTTTTTAATTAATTCCTCTTTTTCGAAAAAAAAAGAAAAGAAAAAAACTTTATATAATGGTTAATTAACAAATCCAACAAATAACTCTCTTGCACTTTTGCTCCCCCATTTTTCTTCTCTTCCAAGCATTTACTTTCCTAGCCATGAACTCCCCACAAAACCCTAGCTTCTTCTTTGACCACCATCAACTTCAAGACTCATCTTCTTCATTTATGGATTTTCTCAATTTCTCAAGTTACCCGCTTCCCGATCTCAGCCTTGAAGCCGAGACTGTGGCGTTGTCGTTGTCGGAGGGAGGAACCGGCGACGGGAGCAGATCCATGGAAGCAACGTCCATAGACAATAATACCATGCAAGTGATATCAAAGAGCTTAATTTTAATTTATATATTTAGTTGATCAATTAATAAAACCATGCATATATATATATATATTGATAATTAATAAATTTTATTTATTAAAAAATGGAAATGAATTAATGTGTGTGTGTGTTTTTGCAGAGATGGGTGGTGTGAGGCGGAGGGTGTGAAGAGAAAAAAAGAGAAAGGAGGTGGGTGCAATAATAGGGTTGCATTTATAACAAAGTCGGAATTGGAAATATTGGATGATGGCTTCAAATGGAGAAAGTATGGCAAAAAATCTGTCAAGAATAGCCCTCATCCAAGGTAATTTATTCAATTTCATTATTGCGTTAAAAGCTTTTTAAATTATTATTATTATATCATTTTCACAATACGGGGAAAAATTGATTATACATTTTTTATACCAATTGATTAGGCACTTTTTGACGTTAATAATTTTTTAATTTAATCGTAATTTTTCTCTTTTATTCACCCCTTGTCTGAAATTTATATGAGATATAAATAAATGTAGAATAAACTAAATTATATCTCAAATTCTTAGAGAGCCAAATAAGTTGTAAAATAACAAATAATAAAGAGAAGGAAAAAAAGAGATGATACCAAAAAAATATACTGGTTCACCCGAAACTTAGGATTACGTTTAATCTTCTGCAACAACATATTTTACTAAAATAGTTAAGAAGAAGAATACAAGTGTTTACAATACTGTATAATTTCTCATTTTTCTCTTGAAAAAAAATGCTCACGAATGACTCATTCAAAGCTCACAATACTCATTTTAAGTGAGGTACGCTCACTTTGAAGAACAAAAAAAAAAAAAAAAACTCACTCCACGACTTTTCTTCTTCTTCTTCAGCAAAATAAAAAAAAAAAAAGTTCTCTGACACTCACCAAATCTTTTTAGTGAATTTTTTTATTTTTAAGAGGATTTCAACTACCTCTAAGTTTTCTTTAATTATTACTCACCTCTCCAATAGCCAACTACAAGCTTTTGCTTAGTTAAATTATGTTTGTGTTGACAATTCTAGAAGAGCAATGATTAGGTGCAACCTTTTATACTCTCTACTTATTAACCACAGAAAAATAGAATTAAAAAAAAAATTTTAAAAAATAAAAAATGTCACGTGACAGTTTTCTATTGGACAATACTTGAGATGTAGAGTACATCCAAGTAACATCCAAATGTTTTTTCATTTTAGAGATATTTATAGAGAAAGAGGAAAGAGAGGCGGCTAGAATATTGAGATTAAGATAGGGATAAAAAGCTTTTTATTGTGGTGGGAAAAAGTTGAATATCATGAACATGATAATTAGAGAGATCAAGTGGAACAATTAAACTCCAATATTCATACAATTATTCCATTAATAACCATTTTCCTTTTTTTTAAAAAAAAGAAAAAATCACTTCACTATGCCCTTTAGCACACCAAATTGCCAATTTGCCCAAATGGGAATTAAACATCATAAATTTTATTTTTCCCCATCTCATATGCGACAATATATAGAGAGATCATATAGATAAATTAATTAGGGTCCTTATCTAAATCATGATAATTTACTTTTTTTTGACGTGTTTAATGACACTTAATAAGTTGCAATTTTTTTAGTACAACATAGAAAAGTTAAAAAAAAAAAAAAAAAAGCATAATCCACCCATAAATAGTAATGCAAGAAATTGACCACAAATTAATCTTTTTATAATTATTACTTTTTATGTATGAGATTTTGTCTTCCTTTAAGGAATATCCATTAATACTAATATTACCTACATATCGTCGTACTAAAAAAGAGAGAGATTACCTGTTAATTCATTTTATTTGCACAATTCAACTGATTAGTAAATTAAACACATATACTTTTAGTCAAAAGGTTAAACTTTTAAATAATATCTACACTACCTTAATTGTCCATGCTCGAAGCTTTGGTTTTTCGGTAGTTTGGTAGGAAGACAACCCTCTCTGGAGGTTTCTACTTAAGTTCTGATTTTTTATGCCTTTAAGTTGCTTTTTTCCCTCTTATGTTAAGGGATCCTTCACGTTTTTTAAGATATATGCATGTAGCCTACCTCAAAAAGTTCATATATACCTAAATTATTTGAGTTTCGTGTTTATTAGGTATTTGATAGTTATAGTGTATATCTTATAGACTGAACTGTGCTCTGATGGGTTATAAACGAATGATTTTAATTCTTTGTTGTGTAATAATGATGCACATATATTTTGTAAATTCATTATCTTGATGTCCTAAATTTGTTAGGAATTACTACAAATGCTCAAGTGGAGGGTGTGGAGTGAAAAAAAGAGTAGAAAGAGATAGAGATGATTCAAGCTATGTTATAACAACATATGAAGGAATTCACAACCATGAGAGCCCTTTTTTGATGTATTGCAATGATTCAATATTATTTCATCCTCATCATCCCATTTGCCCTAATTCCTCTTCTCCTCCCTATTCTTCTACTACTACCCTTTGAGTTTCACTTTAATTATTTCTCCATTTTTTTTCTTTGGAGGGAGACAGAGAAAATATATATGCATTCCAATGTTAAGTAATGATTGTGGGTGATTCTATATTTATTTATATATTTTTTGTTTTTTCTCTTACTTAATTATAACAATCCTTCTATTTGTATAATTTTATATTATATTATTGGCTTCAAAGTATAATTTATGACTCTATTAGCAGCAACAACCATGTTTAATCTGTTTGTTAAGTGCTTTGACTCGATGTTAATTTAAAATTAGGGTAATTGTAATGATTAGCAATTTTAGAGATAATAACTAAATATATAAAAATATTTTTAAAAAATTGCAAATATAGCAAAGTCTATCAGTGATAGACTTCTATCGCTAATAGACTCTTATGGTCTATCAAGTCTATCAGTGATAAACCATCTAGACCATAAAAGTCTATCAGAGATAGAAATCTATCATTGATAGACTTTGCTATATTTACAATTTTTTTTAAAATATTGTTATATGTGCTAATACTTTGAGTCTGATTGATATATTTGCAACTATCACTTAAAAATTAAAAATAATGGAGGTGTGTTAGCTAGCTAGAAATATTTTGCTTAATGAAATTTTCATCATATTTATTGATGTTTGTGTAATGTTTTCTAAAATTAAGCAATGTGAAATCAATTTAGTAGAGACCTACCTCCAAATTGGGGATAATCATTTTTCCTCAATCAAATATATGGCAAATCTTTGTAATTGCCCTAAGAACCCTCATCAATTTATCTTTTTTCTTTTCTTTTCTTTTCTTAATTATGTGGGACACCATCTTTTTGTAAGGAAAGAATCAATAAAAGGAGAGGGCTAAAAAAGGAAGACCAGCTTCCAAGAAGCCTCCAAAGTCTATTTTATTTTAAATAAGATTAATGAAGTATCGATATATAATTACATACTTAAGAGCATATTTGAGAGTGATGCTAGTTAAAGCGTAATGATTTTAGAAAAAGAGATTTTAGGTACAATATAAATTGATTTTCGTACCATTCTATTGATGTTTGGTTCCAAACTTTTAGAAGTGATTTTCATATATTTAAAAGTGATTTTGTATTATTATGTTTGGTTTCGAAAATGACTTTAGTATTACCAAAATCACAAAAAAAAAAAAAAAAGCAATCTTTTTATTTTTAAAAAAAGTGATGAATACATAATTGGAGCAAATTTTACTAAAAAGATGAGGTAACTTTTGTGGGGTGCTTCCCGATCGATCAATCACTCACCTCACTAAAAAGCACATTTCAACTAATAATTGCGTTTACAAATCAATTCTAAATGACTATAGATTTTTCTAAAATCAATTTTAATATTTGTCAGACATTAGTTTTTTAAAGAAATTATAAATGATTTTCAATGTAGTAGAAGTGACTTAAGCACTTTTAGATGGAGTGGTGATAAAAAAAAACGTCTTTCTAAACAATTGTGAACAACGTGAAGAGTCTCTCTTTCCTATGATGATATATATACATTGAAACAGTGTCGATGTGTCACAAGGGTGTTCTCAAAATTTTAACCCCGTGACACCATGTCACATATTATTCAAAGAAAAAATAAAATAAAATGTAACATATGAGTTTTAAAAGATGTTTAAAAAAATAAAATAAATGAACTTTTTTTTAACATAAAAAAGCACACACTTGTATATGATAGTCGCAATGGCCCTATATATAATTATATATATAGTATATAGTATATACGAGATATATAATAACATTGATAATTTACATCCATTTTTGGATCAATTCCCTCTCGCCGAACACAAACAAATAAATAAATAGATAAAATCATATGAGTATATGTATATGGTTTTGTTTGTAACGCTAAAGAAGAATTGTAAAACTATATATATTTTTGTGCAAATATATATGTATAATATTAATTATATTATTCTTCAATTTTCATCGGGGCATATTTGTTTGAATACCAGTAAACGACTTGTCGTTTTGGGGTGGCCATGGAGAACATTGTCGATCTGTGTTTGAACATCTTGATCTCCATTAACTTGTTGTAATTTGAGATCTGAAATTGGTGACCATGTTGAATTGGAATTATTATTGCTATTATTGCTCTTTTCTGGTCTCTTATTTCCATTCTTGTTATTCACCACTCTGTAATATCTCTTCTGATCCATATTGTTCCTTCAATTTTCCTGCCAATAATCAGCCCATAAATAAACACACAAAAGTCGCAACTTTTAAAAACAAGTTAGGATCACACACAGACTTCTTCATCGCTAATATATTGATTTTACTAAGATATCACACTATATTAAAAAATATAATAATTACATATTTATTAAAATTAACTGGCAATGGTATGATATTATCTAATTTGGACAACTAGCGGGGATAGCTCAGTTGGGAGAGCGTCAGATTGAAGATCTGAAGGTCGTGTGTTTGATCTACTCTCACCGCATTAAAAAAATATTATCTATTTTGGACATGACTTTATTTTTTATACTAAAAAAAATTTCAAAGATTAATTAAGATTAGGAGTAGTGTCAACTGCCAACCCTAAACTATTAATTGTATCATAAATTTTCATCGATATACTTATAAAAGTTCAGGGTTTAAATTGAGACACTCATAAAAGTTTGAAGTTTAAATTAAATTGATACAGTTATTAGTTCAATTCCAGAGTTGAGAGTTTAAATTGATACAACCTCAAAATTTAGGGATATTAATTGATATTTGCCTATTTTTTATTCTAGTTCTTTATAATCAAGACAAAAAATAATATAGCAGCCATATCCCACCTCTCGTCTTCTTGACTTGACCGACTTCTAATTTTCACATTTATAATTTGAAAAAAGAAAAAGAAAAAAAACTATTTAGACAGAATATATCGAAAACCACATATATTTGTCTGTAATTAATCAATTAATTAACATAAACAAACAACAACCAAACTGTTCATCAACTCCATGGGGTTTCCGGTCTTCACTTTTATTTTCAATGTATTATAATTTTTTCCATCCATAAATAAGAAAAAAAAATATTAAACTTGAAGAAAACAATAATATATGTAAAACTCACTGTTTTTTTAATTAAAAAAAATATATATTACTGACCTGTAATTTTTTTCTTGGCTGACCAGACAGAAAGAGCAGTCTGCAAGAAAACTAGGGTTTTGGAGCTGTCTATATTATATTATATATAGAGATAATGAAAATAAAATGGTCTAAAAAGGTAAGAGATTGTTTGTAGAAAGAATAATATTGTAAAGGGAAATTACTCAAAGTTGTTATTTACTAAATTGTATGGTAATTTTGGGCTGGCAGTGTATTAGGCGAAGTTGAGACTTTCCTTTTAACTTTTTGGTTTTTACCTTTTTTAGTTTCTTTTTTCCTTCTAGATTTATAAGTAATTGATTTTTTATAGTAATTTATAATCATAAGTGATTAATTCTATGATAATGTACTAATAAAAAAAATATACTATGATAAATAAAAGAGATTTATTTTGCAAAAAATTATGATAAGTAAAATAGATTAATTTATTTATTTATTTTGCCAATTTAAATGTTTTGTCTTTAACAAAAGCCTGATCCGATAATTAGAGACCTTTTACTTTATAAGTATCTTTTTTTACATTGCTAACAATGAGACGTAATTATTATGGTTCTCAAAAGAAAAAAAACAACGATATTATTAATATTAGATGTTTTAGATTAAATAATTAATTTAATCCTTGTATTTAAGGTATTGTGTATTTATTTTCTAAGCTTTAATAAACTTTCAGTTATTTTTCAATCTAATCATATCATAACTCAATGGATTTCCTTTCGAAAAAAAAAAAGAAAAAAATAACTCAATAGATAAGATATTAAAGTATACCATCTTAAAAGTCAATTATCCAATACCTTTTTTCTATCAAACAAAACTCCAAAAAAAGGTCATCCATTTTATACACTTTAGAATGAAAGAAACAACCACATCTTCAAAGATACCAGCAGAAGCGTCACAAACCTTTGGGAAGATATATGCTCCCTCACTGGCTGTTGACCTATTTCTTCAAAGAATACAATACTTCTACTATGCTATTAACCTACATGCTTTTTGTAACAACTAGATTGATGATTGGTTGGGCTTTCCTCTAGCCCTCCTTTTGTACTTTGATTGAACTCTCTTTGCACTTATTGAATATCAATTGAAAGGGAGATGATGAGGGTGCTAAGAAGATGTCACCTAGTAGAGATGTTCGAGTACACCCCTGATCCAATGTAAAAAAAAGTCAATTATCCAAACGTCCACCTTACCATTGTTGACCTAAAAAAAGAATGGTAAAAATCAATTTATACACTTAAATTTTGAAGTTTACTCATTCAAAACCACACACTATAACACTAATAATTGTATAAATTGAAATTCTAAAAACTATCACCAATTTAGACTATTTGTTATAATTTTATCATAAAATTATTAATGGATAATTTTTACACATAAAACTTCAAATGCACAAGGATTAACTTGATATTAGAGAAAAATATTGGAATTAAGATAGTAGTGACTTTTTTATCTATATGAATATAGTTTTTCATGTTCGTGTATTTCTAGCTCTATTTTTCTCAACTTATTTAGAAAGAATATAATGGTGAGTTTTTGGAGCCCAAGTAAAAGGAGATCTCTATAGGTCGTTATTGAATTCTACAAATATTCTAAATATTCTTTAGATTATTCTTAACTAAAGAAGTTCTCTAGAATTCCTTAAACCTAAAGAAAGCCTAAAACACTTTTAGATCCTTATTTTTGTGGTATTTATTTACAATTTACACATTTCAACATAATTCTATAAAAATCTAATATACCAATTTATGTCAATTTGTAGATACTTCAAAAATCTTATAGATTAGTTAGTGACACTTTCTATTTTAACAATAAAGACCAAAATATACCAAAATTAAAAATATAAGAACTAAAATAAATATTTTAAAAATATAGAAAAGCCTAGAAAAAAAATACAGGTATGGAAATAGTATTGGAATCTAGTTTCGAAAAGAATGTTTTACTATGTTGTTTATTTATTTATTTGCGTATAATACTCTTTATTGTTAAGACAAAGAAACGACGTCGCTCGACAAAACAATTAAAAAAATTCCTCAAGAAAAACAAAATAAATGTCAAATATTAAAAAAAAAAAAAAAAAAGAGTAGGTGGGTGATGTGAGAGGCAACTATAAAAAAATTATACTTTAGCCGCGGGTCAAAAACAAGAATAAACGTTGACTTCCACGAGTCTAATTAGGCGTACCAATTCAATAATTTTCTCTTAATTAATTTCGATTGCAGCAGCAATTCCTATTTCTAGATCAATGGGCAGTTTGTCGTCTTTCTCCTAGATTGGTAAACTACACTTTTATCAATCAAAATATGTTAAAATTAAGTTTCTAATGAGCAAATGAGATCCCGTGCCGCCTCATCTTTCCTTATAGTTTAATCTTCTCAATGATTATACTATCTTCACTATTCAGCTCGTTTAAAATCAACCCCTTTAGCTGATTTTTCTGTTAGGAAAAGAAGGGGCAAAGAAATTTCATGGGATTTGATAACTTTGATTAATATTTTCGAATTCCTTGGCTTCTGGGGTTAGATTTTTCTATCTGGGTATTTATTTTTTCAAAATCCCCAGACAAGTTAGAGGAATCTGAGCTTCGAAAATGGTGGGTGCCCGCTATGGACAGTGGAATTTGCTTTTAAACCATCATGGAAGGACTGCGAATGGTAATCGCGAGACAGAGATTGAAAAAGAGACAGGCATGATTAAAGAAGGAAGTAGATTGGAAAAGAAGGGGCGATCGGTGTTCTCTGGGATTATAGTCGACGGTAGCGGTGCACGGTGGCTCGACGGCGGCGATGTACTGTCTGCCAAATGGAGACGCCACTTGGTTGCCATTCATGTCTGTGAATATTCAGGTATTGGTTTGTTCTGACACTGCTGCATGCAGAGGAACTGTTCGACTTAATGTCTGAATAAGTAATAATACTGGGTGTTCTGATTTTTTTATTTATATTATCTTAGAAGATGGTTCAAAGTTCAGCAGAAGTTTTCCTGTAATGAAAACGGTGAGTTACAAGTACAGCCTTCAATCGAGCTGTAAGTTGTTTGTTTGTTTACAAGAAACATAATACAATCACATTGGTGTTTTTTTATGTGTAGTTGATTGATTGAGTGTGTGTTTCAGAATGAAATTAGGGGTTCAGAGTCAGGGGAAACTTTTGCTAGGAAATTGATTAAGAGGCTAGCTAAGCGGAGAGCAATGGCTGTGATGTTAGAATTTGACCCGACCGGTCCACTCGGGTAGGTTAAGCTATGAACTTCACCATTTTAGCAAGTTGGTTTGGATTTGGTCTAACTTTACTTTGGAAATTGTCATCCAGCAATTGGCTTGCCAAATGCTATGCCAATCAACTACCTGCAACTAGTATTGTGTTTGCTGTTCACAAGGGAAAGACCATCTTTAAAAGACAGTCAGTTGATCAGTTTAGAGGTTTGAATTGCATCTTGTAAGATTGTCTACTTTGAAACTGCTTAAATGTTTTCTGATGTTTGTAAAATTTTCAGGTTTTCAATTACACCTGAGGCCTGAGTTCTATTTCAGTGAAGTTATTACTACCTCAAGAAATGCAAAAGCAGCAAAGGGAGATGGTGATGAGCTCCTTGCAACTGTTGCCTCAGATGATTGGGATGCAGAAACAAACTCAAGAAATGGCAATGTGAACAGTCAGGATAAGAAAGCTCTTCTGAGTTCGATTTCTGTTGTACGAAGGCAGCTTCCAGAATCAAATCTTGGTTGGCCCTTTCAACGGAGAAGTTCTCAAGGAGGTCAAGAGGTTATAAGAAAAGGAGCTAGAAATCTGTCTGTGGTTCAATGGGTAATGAGCCTGCCTAGTAGATCAGGTGCAGAGTTACCAAAAAACCAGAATGATATGGCTTTGGAAATACCAAAAATTTCTTTACAAAATGAATTCGAGGGGATGGAAGAAACCAGTCATCTAGTGCTTCAGAACTTTGGAGATGAGGCTGGGGACAGTAATGAAAATCCAAACCGCGGTGAAGTTGGTAATGAAGTCAAGCACAAGGCAAAAATGAGTCTTTCAGTCTCTTTTTTTTTGAAAGAATTTCAACAAGAGACACCTGGTTGGCCTCTTAGACCTGTAGCTCTTTCAGAAAGGTCCGATTCATTGCAAGAATCTGAGGAAACAGACATACAGGAAGGAGATTCAGAGACGAGCATGTCTAGCCGAACAATTGATACAATTGACACAAATTTGGAGTCCCAGATTGGTTATGTTTCCAAGAATTCTAAAGAACGTGAAGAAAGGGTGATCTTTATTCATTCTAAAGAAACGAGTATTGAGAATAACACTCTCGATATATCATCCAAACAGCTGGAGTTTCCCATCAAGATGAATCAATCAGTTTGCACGCGCTTCCTCTATGCAGAGCTTAAGATGGCAACTTCTGATTTCTCGGCAGGTTGGTCAATTTGATCTTGGAGGCATATATTTCATGTGATACATGGGCTTTATTTCAATCATCAAACTTCTCTGATTAATATGGTAAAGGTCTGTTCCTGAGCATTGTATTTAATAATTAAACAGAAAATCTCATAGGAGAGGGAGGATATAGCACTGTATACAAAGGATGTCTTCCCGATGGCACGCCAGTTGTGGTAAAAGTTTTGAAGTCATACAAGGATGCTCGAGAAAATTTTCTGTTGGAATTAAACATCGTTTCCTCAATCAAACACAAATACATCACACCTCTTATTGGTGTATGTATGGAAAATGAGCATCTTATTTCAGTATATGACTACTTTCATGAAGGGAGTTTGGAGGAAAATTTGCATGGTGAGTTTCTGTGACTTGCATCACTTTTTTTCTTCGTCTTTGAAATTGCATTGTACTTATTATAATTGTGTGGATGGTTCTGTGAGGTAGGTCAAAATAGAAGAGGTAAAACTCAATGGGAAATGAGGTTCAAAGTAGCTATTGCTGTTGCTGAGGCATTAAACTACCTTCACAATGAGTGTTCTTCGCCTGTTATCCACAGGGATGTTAAATCTTCCAACATTCTTCTTTCTGAGAAATTCCAACCCCAGGTGATACTTCTAACATATCGTACCAAAGTTTACGCATCATCTCGACAAATAAATTTCCAGGACATTGCAATGATGGCATAACTTTAGTGTGGAAAGTGACCTGCAAAGTCTATAACTATAGTGTTTGTATTCGTTGCAGCTTTCCGATTTTGGGCTTGCTATGTGGGGACCGACAGATTCTTCATGTGTAATTAACACTGATGTGGTAGGGACATTTGGATATATAGCTCCAGAATATCTCATGTATGGAAGGGTCAGTGACAAAATCGACGTTTATGCCTTTGGGATCGTCCTTCTCGAACTTTTGTCAGGCAGACGTCCCATTGATTTCGGTGTTGCTGAAGGACAAAGAAGCTTAGTTCTGTGGGTAAGAACTTAGTTCTTTCTTCAACGTATTTTCTGTGCCTTAACTACTTTCAAGTTCATAACCATAAAAAATGCTACCTACAGGCTAAAGAAGTGTTAAACAGTGGGAATCCTAAGGCATTAATGGATCCAAATTTGGATATAAATTTCAATGATGATCAAGTTCAAAGAGTGGTTATGGCAGCCACCCTTTGCATCGATTCTTCAGCTCGATTACGTCCAAATGTGAGCGAGGTAAAAAATCCATTGTTCTTATTGTTCAGATTCTGTTATGTGAATTCAGAGTACATATATGTTCTTATCCTTTTAGTTTTAAATTTTTTATCATTTGCAAGAAATTATTGGCTTTGCTTAGAAAACTTTGGTGTTTATAAGTGTGAAAGCCAAAAGTCTTCCCCTAGCTTCAATTTGTGGGTTGGGTTAATTTGATCAAAATACAGTTTAAATGGTGTAGAAAATAGTATATTCTTACACATCGAGTTAATCATATTTTCTTAGATTAGTTTTCTGTGGCTTGCATTTTATGAAAAGCAAGAGATAATTTTTAAATTAATAAATTTAGGCCAGTTTGGTTTAGCCTAGGGTTGAGGGTATTCGAACCCCTAATCCATTGTTAGGGTATGTATGCCTTAACCAGCTGTTCGATCTAAACTAAACTCATTATAAATGAATTTATAAATTAAATTTCAGCTGATTATGTTTGTATTTGTTTTATCTTAATCCAGATTCTGAAGCTATTAAAAGGGGAGACATGTATAGATGATTTCATAAATTTTCATGGTTCAAAGGAGCTAAACAATCATGATGTTGATGATATCTTTCCAAAGTTCATGATCAAACCTAGTCTAAGTTTTGCACTCCGTGACATAGACCATGATCGTGCACCGTCAAGTAACGCACATACAACACCAAATACCACAGTGAAAAAACCCCGTCGTCTAAAGTTAAAAGACTACTTGAAAGAACCGCATGAATAAATAGATAAAGAAAGCTACAAATGAATTGAAGAAAATAAAAATAAATTTTGCTCTAAAATTTGTCCATAGCATGGTGTAAATACAAAAGTTTGTTTTGTATATTCGGCCACAAGAGTTAAAATCTCATTCAATTTTCAATTTTTTTTCTAGAAGGGTGAACATGATTGGTTACCATGAATACCAATTTGTATATATATACATTGATAATTTGGAGGGTAAATAATGAAATTTTAGCTGTGATCTTTTTGTTCATTTCTCCATATATTTCTGAAATTAAAAGTGTGAATGATCTTTTAAAATTTTTTAACCGTATATTTAAATGCTATAATATATACACTCTTAACATGTGAGGTTAGGGAATTTGCAAACCTCTTGTTAGAGGTTTATACTAAATAGTTGAGCATGGCCCAGGTTGGCTAGTTAACTCTTTCAATATCTTGATTTTTGATTTTTTGAATTTTTATATGAATTTTATAAATAAAAAATGAAAGGGGTTAAAACATGTAATTTTTTTTTACAATTTTCGAACTTATAATTTGTATTTTTACTATATTATTATTGAACTAAAAATACATAAAAAGGTTTAAGTACTACTTTGTTCGGTTTGATCTCTATGCTTTTAAAATGTTCATTTTGGTCTCGGTACTTATATTCTTTTTAGTCCTTGAACTAAAAAAAATGATTATTTTTGTCCATTGAAAATGATATAAAAATGAAAGGACCAAGATGGTTATGCTTTTTAAAAACCAAAATGAACATTTTGGAGGTAGATCAAACTAAACAAGTTAAAAGTACAATATTCAAATAAACACATTGAAAGTACATAGACCCAAAGTAAAAAATATAGGAACTAAAATAGCATTTAAGCTTAAATAAAGTTAAAATTTGGGTAAACATCCCCAAACAATATTTGAACCATCATCTTAAAAAATAATATTTAAATCATCATCAAAATCTCATGAGTTTCTGGTATGGTCAAAGTTGAATCTAATTAATCATTAAGGCCAATCATTGATGGCTTTCAATTTTTGAAAATTAAACTTATAAATATTATTAGTATAAAAGTGTTTAAAAAATCAAATAAAGCTTTGAAAAAGTAAAAAAAAAAAAAAAAACTTTTATTTTGGGAAATTTTTAAAAATAGAAAAGTAAGGAAAATTATTTACAAAATAATCAAATAATTGAAGTCTATCCGTCTATCAGTATTTTTTTTTTTTTGGTATTTTCGATAAATAAATATCTTCTATATCCATTTTAAATGGAAATTGTAGAATGACAAAATTTGAATCATCAAATCTCATAGCAATATCATGGTGGATTTATTTTTTACAATAATTCCTTACCTAATTCTAATCCTTACCCATTAAATAAAAAAAAAAACTAATCTTAATCCCCTAATCAATTACAACTTTAATCTCTTCCACCCATCTCCATCTTAAATCAATAATAATAATAAAAAAAAAAATCCTAAAAAGCCAAAATAAACCATAAATAAAATTAAACAAAAACTCACAAAGAGGAATAAAATGGACAAATCTCATCAAAAATTGGTAATCTCCTGGTCTTGTTGGAAGAATAAAGAACACGATCGATTTTGGAATCGATTTGATCCATTGCTTCAATCAATGTCTTCTTGTAAGAAACTTGCACTATATTATCCATCGCCGGCGACCAATATGCCGTTGCCTTTCTTCTTGTTTCCCCATACCTAATCACAATCATCGAACTTCTTTTCTCGTCGCTGTTTTTCTTCTCCATGCCGGCGCCGGTCAATTGATGGCGGTTTTTCGGTTTAAGTTTGGAAGCTGAGTTTCAGTTTGACCACAAGAATGATTCTCGATTAAACCAACAATTTTAAGAGAGGTTAGATCGCGAGATTGAGATTTATATATATATTGGGAATGGAATTTCTTTTTTATTTTTTATTTTTTTATTTTTCTATATTATCAATTAAGTAAATCTTAAATTCTTTCAGCCAATCAAATTCGAGATAAGTAGAAGTTCCATTTTTTGTGCATGTGTGTGGGCAAATGTCGTTATTTTGATCCTTATTTATTGGGAAAATATAAATTTAGGTTGTATCATAAAGTGCTCAACCTAGAATTTTTGTTTAGGGGCTTAGTGTAAGGAAATTTTAATCACAAATTTAGTTCATTAACAAAATTTAATTTTGTGTTCTACAAATTATTGAAATTTAAAAATGTCTAAGCATCTAAACTTTCAATTTCATGCATAATACGTTATCGACATATATAATTTTTTTTTAAAAAAATAATCGATCTATTAGATAGGAATTAAATTTATGTTCAATAAAATTTAAACTTTCAATTTTGTATTTAGTAGATATGTGAATTTAAAAGAATATGAAATTAGCTAATGGACTATTACTCTATCAAACAAAAAGAATAAAAAAAATCATAAATCATAAATTTAATAAATACAAAATTGAAAATTTAAGACTTACTACAAACAAAATAAAAGTTTAAATTTAATTTAAGTTTAAGTTTACACGTTTTCAAATATATAAAATTTTTACTGTCTATGAGCGATAGACTGCTATAGAATTCTAGTGTGTCAAGGAAACCGGATATTAAATCCTAAATATGTGGCCACCATGGATTGAATTCATTACCCATAGCCCCCCTCTTTTTTTTTTTTTTTTTTGTTCTCACTACTACTAGACCAACCTAGGATGATTGAATGATAGATTTGATTAAGGACTTTGAAAATTTTGATTCTGACGATGATGATATTGTGTGCATCTTTTTTAATTTATTGTATGTAGGCTGTCACAAGATGCAATTTCTAAACAACCGTGCAAGAAAATCCATCCTTAAAGTTGAGAGGGCACTCTCCAAAAAACACAAGTTCTATATTAAAAGGTCAAAAGCTTTCCTATTACAACCTTAAATTGACTATTTATAGCCTTACAAGAAAATAAGACAAATTAACTAATTAATTCTAAAATACTAACCAAACATTAATGAATTTATATTAACAACTAAACAAAATATTAACTAAAATATACTAATTATCATATAATTCTTCTCATCAGAACGTCTACACTAAAAGATTCTGATTATGTGATCGAGCTGTTAAATGGAAACAAAAGAAGATGTTTTGATTGTATGAAAAGGGGGCTACATTCAAAACGTTTTGTATCTAAAAGCATCTATGTAGTTCATTGAAGTTTAAGAAAGAAAAAAAAGTAATAGTACAATTTGATAGAAATTAAAAATCTATCTTTAGAACTGATACTTTAAAGGAGACGGTGTAGAGAAAGTTGGTGTAAACAACTCAATTTCAATAATAAACACTATTGAAGTTTGAATATTTATTGAATAATTTTATCTTTCTATATTTTTTTTACTATATCTTTCCTTTTTAATCTACTTTTCACAATCGTCAAGAAATTTTATCTTGCAACTCTACGCCTAAAACAAAAACTTACGAACTTCAACATATTAAATCTAGATTTGGTGGCTAAATAAAAGCCCTTAAAGATTTTTTTTTTTTTTGTAAGAAAGGTTAAAGTTTTCTTCATCGTAAAAATACCAAAGTAAAATAAAATAATAATAATAACGAAAGAAAACCCTAGACTCTTTCACCATCATCTTCACGTTGCCCCTCCTCTCTCTTTCAGCAGCTCAGAGTCGCCGCCGCCGCCGCTGCCTCTCTCCGGTTCAGTGCCGTCGCCGCTTTGTTTCTTCCGCTCGTGCCTCCGCAACCTCCCTCTTAGAGGGTTTGCACTGATTTTCTACTCTCTTGTTGTTTCTGGTATTCTCCCCATCTCCATCTTTTTTTTTCTCCTAACTTGAAAGACATAAATTAGGGCTTGTCTAATGGAAGAATAGAGGATTAGTTTTGATTTATCATCATTATTTTTTTTTTCTAGATAACAGAAGTCGGATAGAATTGGAAACAAAAACAGCTCGAACTGCCTTTCGATTTGTTGCATGCGACCAAGAATTTTCCAATTATCTCTCTTCTTCTTTATTTATCGAGTTATTTTGATCAACATTCTTAGATTGTAGTTGGGAAGAAGACAATGTGTGAGTCTTCTTTGGAAATTGGAATTATCTCCCTCAGATTTTCTATTTTAATGATTTTTTTTTAATAAGACACACTTCATTCCTCTAAGGAAACAGAGAACAACCTAAAGGGCCAAGAAACAAGACTGATAGAGTGAGTGGTGTAATTACAAAAAATTGAAAATATTTTGTTATCTCTCTCCTTCCACACTAATAACAAAATAGCCTTTGACAAGTTGCTCCAGAGCATGCTGACTTTGTCTTTCAACCCTCTTCCACTAAGGGATTTAAACCATCCAAACCTTAACAGACCAAGGGATGCACCAAATCAAATTAAACAAGCTGCCAAAATGCTCCCAAGCCCTTGTACTAAACTCACAATGAAGAAACAAAGTTTCTTCATTTTTCTTGCACAAGATGCACTTGTTTGGAGAGAGCAAAATTAGGACATCTTCTCTGAACTCTGTCATTAGTATCAATGCTTTCGAGCATCGTGGTTGAATAAGTTGAACAAGAGAAACATGATTTTTCTCGGTGCTGTTCCTTTCCATATAGAATTGCAAGTAACATAGTCAAGAATCCTTCTTTTCTTAATCCGAATAAGCTGATTTAACAGAGTACTTACCACTTCGACTCTAATCTCCACGCTAAGAGATCCTCAACAGTGGAGGGAATACGTGTCTCCAAAGTAACACTAAGGTTGCCCCAGTCATTCAACTCTCTATCAAAATAACTTCTTCTCAACTTTGGCCCAAGGGGCTCCATAACTCGCAAACCCTGCTTTTTCGCTCAGATTAATCAATGGTATTTTGAATTTATTGAAAACAAAAGTCATCTATATGCTTTGTACTCCATGTATATAGAAAACGCTTAAGCTCAAATATACATATTCACTCGTATTATCTATAGTATATGTATAGATTAGATAGTTTGTGTGTAATGTGTATATGTTAACTGGTCTTTTTTCTTTCTTGTTTTATTCCCATTTCCCCGTCTTGGTTACGAGTTTGGTTCTTTTTTGCATGAGAAATGGCAAGTTTTCTCGATTCAGATGTTGTTTGATTACTAAATGACTGGATGCACCTGAGTGAGTTAAGCGACTAGCCTGAAATGTCTGAGTTTTCTTGTTTAAACTGTTGGTTGGTTACTAAATCACCAAATACATTTGTTTCAATACTTGAATTTTACAGATAACAGCAAGAATGACATTCTTGTTTCTCGTTATAACATACTGTCCTGGGGTCGCTTTCTGTCTTAAATTTGGTCTGAGAAATATAGAGCTATCAAATTTTAAATATTTTTGGGAACATTGTATACTTCTTTGTTGTCTTGGTTTTTCTCTCTCACAGTAAGAGACCGACCCTTGTCATTTTTTTTCCGTTTAATTTGTTAACCAACTCCATACCAGAACTTTTTAATTGTTTTAGATGAGTTTAGTCTGAATATTGGTAGGTTTATCCTATATCATACTATTATAGCCATAAATTGATGGTTGAATGAGCGGTCCATCAATATTACATTTCCCCCTATTCTTTTTTTGTTGGTGCAGCATCAAGGGAGAAGAGAGCTGATGGTGGAAGTATGGTGGTCGCTATTGGGGGCAGCTATCCCAGCAGTAGTTGCAGGGCAAGCATACAGAATGAGGAGGAGGCATTCTGAGGAGCAGAGAATAAAGACTGCTAGGGGAAGGGAGAAGAATTCGGATGACATTTTTGTCTGTGAGAGGGTCTGCACATCGAAGAGAATGTTGAAGAAGGTAGGGTCTTTCTCGAAAGATCCAATTCCTGATACTTGCGTGACTGTCTGTGGATTATCTGAGCTTGATGCCTGCACAGATGCATGTGCTCGCACTGTTTGTGTGAACCAGCATCAAGTACCAAATTGGAATGACGTTTGTCTTAGGAGATGCCAAAGTGAATGTCTTAAGCTTTCTGCTTCACATTCATCTTAGTGAAATGATACGATGCGTAAATAATGCAGTTTTTCTAGTATTGCATTTTGAATTGTGAACATTGGCCTGGAATTTTTGGCTTTCTGGAGATGATATGAAATGTTTTTCTCAATTTACCCATGTTTATCTTGTTACACAATATTGCTTCTTTAAGATTCCAGATTGCTTGCAATTATTAGCCCCTCCCTCGCCCCCCACCCCTCAATTTCCAGCATTCTGTCTGATTAGATTACATAATCTACACTGAATCTATGTTGGTTTCTGAAGACCACTCTTGCTGAGTCTCCCTTCTCTCTGAACTACTGCTTCCTTGCATGCATTATTGGATTTTTTTTAATGTCCTTCCTCTCTTCAAACAAATATAGAATCAGATTTATTAAATACTTTTCATTCTTTTGGTCTCTTTGGGGCGAGTGCAAGCGCAACGATTGTCTTTTTAGAGATTCGTTCTCATCTTCTGATCTACTGCTTTTTATTGGTGCAAAACCAAGCACCGATTTGTTCATTTTAGTTTATCTTACCTTATTTTCGATTAGAAATCTATGTTATAGTTACCTCTAGGTGTGGGGTTTTCACTATTTCATTTATCAATGTTTCTTATACAACAAAAAAACAAAGACTTTTCTAAATATTCCTCAAAATTTCATTGTATAAGGAAAAAAAAAAAAGCAAATATACTTCATCCTTCATGCTAGAAGGTAGTGACTGGAGTAAGGCAGAAAGTGATCCTCATCTGTCACAAGAAGCCCTATTCAATTTGAATCTCTGGTTTAGAAAAAAAATAACAGAGAGTTTTAAGAAAGTGAAAGATGTCCTTTGAAAGAGGCAAAAGGAGATGGATATGATCAAAGCTCATCATGAGAATGTTTGTCCTTGTCCTTGTCCTTGTCCTTATCTACAAGGTTCTCTTTAACCTTGTCTACTGCTTCCTCCATCACTTTTGCTGCAGATTTAGCAGATCCCTCAACTGCATCTTTGCTTGCTCCAAAGCTCTTCTCCACTGCTTCTTTCACTTCATCAACCACACCCTTTGGTTCATCTCTACTTCTAAAACTGCATAACACAATCATTCTATATCAAAATCTTCTACTTTACCTTAACAAAAGGTTAAAATATCAATGTCTATGTTCACATTCATATTCCTATAACTGATCAATCAAATATTTGATATCAACCGATATTTTTGTAATAATAATAATAATAAAAAGAATCCTTCGCTTCATAGATAAAATATAAAGAAATACTTTTGATTCTTGAACTTTTATTGAAGTAACAATTTAGTCCTTGAATTTTAGTTCATAATGATTTAATAGTTGTTCTCTCAAATTTGTTAAAACAATTTAGTCCCCATATTTTAAAATTTGTAACAATTTAGTCCCTATTAATGTAACGACCTAATCTTTATTGTTTACAAAAAGAAAAAAAATTGATTCCGGATTAGTTTATCTATCTACATGTGTAAGAAATTTCATTAAATTTTAATAATACTTTTCATAACAAGGACTAAATCATTACAATTATAAAATATAGAGACTAATATGTTACTAAATTTTAAGACTAATTTGTTACAAATTTGAATGTACAAAGAACTAAATCATTTACAACTAAAGTTAAGAGTCTAAGTTACCCTCCGATCTACAATATACTGACATATCAAACCTTCCGATCTACCGGCAAAATAGAATAAAGTTTAATAGGTAAATACAAATAGTTTGGAGGAAAAACAATTATAGAGAAAATTAGAGTGTATTAAGGGAAAGAAAATTACTCTAAATTAGGAGGAAAAAACTGCAACTGCAATTGGTGAATGAGACTCTTGATTTTATCCAACCGAGTGGAATGTGATTTCTTCAAAATAGCAACAGTTTCTTGAATGAAGTTTCCAAAAGAGGGTCTCTCGGGAGCCTTATTAGAATCTGCAAAACATGAAGCAACATGAAGCATTAAAATTAACAACATAAGAACCAATCTGCTTCGAGTTTTTGCATTGCAAAATTCCATGGCCTTTTCTAAAAGGGATCTCATTTCAACTCAACTCTCCCATTTGTAGTTGAAATTCCTTATTTGGTTGCCTTCCCCTCCACTTCCTTAACTTTAGCTTTTGCTTTTGAACCTTTCAAAACTCCCTTTTGTGGTTTCAAATTTAACAATAATAATACACTTTTTTTTTTTTCTTTCTTTTTTTAGATTAGAGGTTTGAACTTTGAAGTGAAGGAATATATATATATATATATATATATATATATATATATATATATATATATATATATATTTTGCAATTTATTTATTTTTATTAATGTGATAAAAAAGTATATTTGTATAATATAGCTTTCAAATTTTCAAAATTTATGAACATGCTAGTTAGTTTTATTAAACGTAAAATTCAAATTTATATCTAATAGATCAATTTATTTTTTTTTAAAAAAATTAATTTGTTAAGAGATTGATTAAACCCAAAATAAAAAATTTAGAAACTATTAGACATTTTTTTAAAGTTTATGAAATAATGTTTAGTTTGTAATTAATTTTAAAAGATTAAAACATGTGTGGTTTTAATGAATTTAATCATATTTTGTTTTATCAATGAAAAAAAATGTTAATGATTTTTTCAAATTCACTCCTAACCTTCCACAATCTCAAGTTATGAAGCTTTTTGTAATTTAACCTTTGTAATTTTTAATTAGTTTCCTATTATGAATTAGTCTGTTATATTATTTGGTTATTTTGGCACTCAAAGTTTATATTTATATGCCACTTATGTTTGTAAATATTATTTTGGCACTCAAAGTTTATATTTATATGCCACTTATGTTTGTAAATATTTTCCATTATATCTTTTAAAAATGTTGAGAATTCTTAAATAATTAATTCAATTATATTTAAATGAAATATGATTGATTATATTTGTACAACACTAGTAAGACAATAAAAACGACAATATAATATTTAAAACGACGTCAACATATAATTTAAAAGGTTAAATAATTATATTTTTTACTTGTTCTACTTTAGTAAAATATTATAAAAGTTGGATTCTTAGTTTGAAGTGTTTCTTTGGCCGGGTTAGCCTATTATTTCTCACTGTCGGGCTAGCCTATTAATCCTCACCGGTCGTGCCTATTAATTCATTCATAATGGTAAAGGTAGACACATCTCTGTGGGTTTTGGAACAATTGTTAGATGGCATCGTGAGTTGTTGAATGCGATGTGTTATAAGTGTATTTACCTTTTCTTCTCATTGGACTACTCATCGTAGCCGATCGAATAGATTTCTTGGATCTTTAAGAATTTTTTTCTTTTTAAAGAATAAAAACTTTTGGAATCCAACTCCCAAAACCAATTTAATGACTTTTGAGTGTAAGTTTTAATTAAATATTAAAAGAATAAAAAACTTTAGGAAACAACACTTTCAAACGTCATATGATGTCACAAACTTCATTATTCAATTTCAACAATATTCTTAATTAATTTGATTGAAAAATTTAGAGTTTAATTTGAAAACTACACTAACCGCTTATTTTTATTTGTTTCACAAGTTTCATTATGAAATTTCAGACAAACATTTAATATTTTTGTTTGTTTTACAGAATTTCACTTCTAAAATCTAAAATATTATTATCTAGGAAATTTTAAAACCCATATGACATGAGTTTTTAAATAAGGTATAAGTAAGAAGGTGAACTTTGGACTTTCTTGCTAGTCCTTTATACCTAGAAGATAAATAATAGGGCAAAATACATTTTTGGTCCCTGAAGTTTGGGGGTTAGTGTCTATTTGGTCCCTAAGGTTTCAAAAGCTACATTTTAGACCCCGAGGTTTGAAAAATAGTTCTAAATGGTTCCTAACGTTAGTTTGACCGTTAGTTGACTAACGGAAATTTGATGTGGCATGTTGAGATGACAAATTTTAAGTGAGGTGTGATTTTTTTATTGAATTTATGTCATTTGTTAGATTACATGGCTTTTAAATTATTTTTTTTTAATTTTTCCATTCCTTCTCTCTCATCCCTCATCTTCTTTTCAACATCTCTTCCCATTTCTTCTCTAGTTTTTTTTTCACTTTTTTTTCTCTGTTCTCCAGCAAGATTTACTGTCGCCATCACCACTCCGCTGTTCACAGTCACAGTCCTATGCTTGCAGTAATGCCACGGTTAGATTGTAGTTGTTCCAATAGAAATCAAAACTCCAATATATAACATTTAAACATTTTCAATAGAGGCAATTGCTTGATGATATCCTTGAACTTATTTTGACCATTCAACAGACAAAACTACAGAAAAAATATATAAGAAAGAAATTCTACCATTCCAAGACCATATAAATTTAACCCATTAATTAACCTCTTATAGTTATGCAAGTTTCTTTTGAGTAAATAGTTTTTTCACACAGATACTAACATATATTATTGCTGACAAGGGCACTTGAGCGAGACTTTCAAATTTGATTGAAGCTTTAGTAATAGAGGTTAGGCATGGACAAAAAAACTAAAATGGGATCACAAAATTTAGCACAATAAACTAGAATTTGAAGTGGAGGAGTTTTAAGAAATGCCATTAATGGCAGCGAAGGTGGAGATTTGGGGAATTTGGTTGGATGGTTGGAAGGAAATTTAGGATTAAAAGAGAGAGAAAAGGGGGAAATGGAGATGCATGCATTAGAGAAGATGAGAAAGATTGGAGAAGATGAGGAGAAAGAGAGGGGAAAGAAAAGAATAAAAAACTAAAAAAATAATTAAAAAGAGATTTTGTAATCTAAACAATAATATAAATTTAGAAAAGTTGCATGCTCACCTTATCTAGAATTTGCTAGTTGAACATGCCACATCAAATTTCCGTTAGTCAACTAACGGTCAAACTAACTTTAGGGACCATTTAGAACTATTTTTCAAACTTCAGAGTCTAAAAGGTAGCTTTTGAAACTTCAGGGACTAAATAGACACTAACCCCAAACTTCAGGGACCAAAAATGTATTTTGCCCTAAATAATAAAAATATAGTCTAATTAATTAATAAATTAATATCAATCAATAATTACTATTAATTTTAATTAATTATTAAATATAAATATATTATTTAGACTTAAACTATTTTATCTAATACATTGTCTTTAACTATATAATATAAAATTGTATTATTAATTATTAATATTCTAATTAATTTATATTTATTTATTTATTTTTATTAATTAATTAAGTTTAACTAATGTTTAATATAAAAATATTCATGTTTTATTTTAACAAATTAAATAATTAATTAAAATAATAATACATTAAATAATACAAAATTTAATTTATGGCTACATTAAATACTCTCTTATATTTAATTTTAGTTTCCATATATAAAATTGGGTAAATTAAACATATATATTTAACTTCGAGACATTAATTATCTTCCATATCCAAACACATACATTAATTATCCTAGACATTTAAAACTCAGACAATTAAATTGTAGATTCTTAACATTGATATCCATAAACAATATTTGCGATCCAAACGGCTCCTAAGAATTAATAATGTTCTAATTAAAAGAGAAACAAAGCAATCACAATGAAATTAAGAAGAATAATCTATATTTTTAAAGGTTAAATTATGCATTTTGGCATGGTTAGCACTAGGGGTAAGAGTAGGAGGAATTAAATCACTCTTTATTAAGTAAATTTACTATGGGCTTACGATTACAAAAACATCAATTTCATGACTTATTAACTCGTGACGATGAGTTCACTCATTGTAGATTTACGATTACAAAACATCAATTTCATGACTTATTAACTCGTGACGGTGAGTTCGAGGACAATAATTTTTCTAATTAGGTAAATAACTCTACTTCTAGTATAAGCCAACCTTTAGTTTAATAAATTTTAGATATTTGGAGAAAGAAAAAAAAAAAAAAAACTTCATTTTGTCCCACATCTCATTTTGTCCCACATCACCAATATCCACGTGGGATTCATTAAGCTAAAATCGCAAGATATCTATAGAGAGAGAAAAAACAATATTTAGAGTGAATATTGAAATCTTTTGAAAATTGGGAAGAATTTAAATGGTTTAGCCAATTTTTTTTTTTTTTTTTTTTTTTTTAATGATTTTGAAGGACTTATAAGTGTGTCTTAACTTTTGCGAAAGAAAAGAATTAGTTGGTATGCGTTTATTTGTGTATTTTTTTGACATTTCAAAATATATATACATATATTATGTATATATTTGTGGTTGATTTTAAACATTAGAGTATAACTATGAAAAATAAAATATATTTTATTGACGTTTTAAAATTATTTAAAATAAAGTCATATATATTTAAAAGTTGAAAAAACAAATTTGAAAATAAATATTGTTAATAATACTATGCATACAATGACACTCCCTGTCAAAATATGTATTCCTATATATATTTATACAAAGTTGCAAAATGGGGAATACAACGAATTGAAGAATATCAAAAATGGAAATGATATATCTATACGCTAATTCATACAAAAGTCTACAAATACTCAAAAGGAAACCATGAGTAAAATCTACTGAAATTAATGTAAGGATGGACATTTGTGAAATTAAGGTTATGTAAAAATTTAAATATTTGGACATTTGTGAAATTAAGGTTAAGAAATGATCCATTTTAGCAAAATATTCCTTAAGGAATTGAATTATTTGGTCTTAAATGAACCTAAATCAATATATTTCTTTTCAATAGGTAAGCATTGGATTAAAATGTAAATATTGCACGTAGTTTTAATGAAAAATTTGAAAAAAAGTTAAAAATATCATTCTGATTTTTATACTTTGGAATTTGTTCAATTTTAGTTCCTATACTTTCAAATGTCTAATTTTAATATCGGTACTTTTAATAAATCTTAAATTTAGTCACTACTAGTTTATTGTGGATTTTTTCATTACTTTTTTATTTTTTATTAGCATTTTCACCATAAATCTTGAAAACATATTCATATTTGCATGAAAATATTACGGTTATTTAATCAATTTTGATGAACATTAACTTTGAGAGACTAAATTTAAGATGAACTAAAAGTACAGGATAAAAAATGGACATTTGAAAATACAGGGACTAAAATTGAACAAAATTCAAAGTATAGGTACTAAAATAGTATTGTAACACAAAAAAATTTATTCTACTAACTTCTCACATGTCATTCTTTCTTATTTTTCTTTCCCCATTTTCTGTCATACAAAACTTTTGGTAAAGGAATCGTTTGAACATAAATCTTTCAAGCAAGGTATACTCTTGACTCACCTTCTCGAGACATAAGAACTCCTAAGAAGAGACTAGAAGCTCCAAGATGAGTATCAAATATCATGTCCTAGATTTTCAAATTCATTTTTTTCTCATTTCACAATCTCTTGAATTCTTGAAAACTGACACTAAAAATGACCGACATTGAACACCTTTAATAACACCTTCTTTGACGTCGGTCACATATCCAACATCCAACATCCTATTCCTACAATGTCGATGTATCTTCAACTGATACATTGACTATTGAGAGAGAGAGGGGGAAGGATGGTTTTGATTGAGGGTAAGAGGGGGAGGGCCAAAATTAATGGAAAGAGGCAGAAAGAAATGGTGTAAATATGGAAATATCAAGTGGATGTCAGAAATTTATGTTTGGCCAGCCAAGATGCTTTCCCATCCATGGGACCTGTCACCCTCGCCACCAATTTCGGTCGCAGTTTCATAATAATCATTAGATATAGATTTAAAGATTTACATATCTTTTTATATAATTACTATTGATTCTAAATTCGAGATATTTCACACACGTTCTCTCAACTTTTTTAATGATTTCTCATATTTCTTATAAACTTTCATTGAATTTATAGCGCCATTACCCAAAAATTAAAAAAAAAAATTTTAATTCAAAGATTAATATATTTCATTGAATGGTTGAATAAATTTACAACATATTTGAAAGGAGTTAGGTAGGTTGAGTGGAGTTATTAACTCCATACTCTTTGTTTGGCTAAGAAATTTGTAAACCCATTATAGATGACCGATAACTTATTAACATCAATTCTTTACATTGTGGATCCATGATTAAATAAATCTTTAGGCTAAATAAACTCCCCCGATTGGTTTAGCTTTATAGTTTAAATTAAACTAATTAGCAAATAATTCTTATAATTGGCAAGATTGGGAGATTGACATTCACCTTTGATTAGGGTTTTTGAGTAAAGTCAAGCTGTCACACAACTTCATTGATCTTCAAGTGGACTTTAGATAGGGAAATGTTATGCTAGGGATGGTACATGAATATTGAATACACTGATAACATATCTATTAGTTATTAGTTATGTTTGTATGCTTTCTTTTCTAAATTTATACCATGCCTCATTTATGGTCTATATATTTATATATTGACTTAGAAACTATGAGTGGTCTTGGATAAGGAAAACGATTAGGATTGTGCAACTTGTAATAAACCTAGAATTGTTAAAAAAAAAAGGAATACTAAGGTGTGTGATAACAATTTTTTTTTTTAATTTTTCGAGAAACATTTGAATTGTTAGCTAAGATTTATAAAAAAAAACAAAGTTTAACTACATTTTTTAGTTTTTAAAAAACTAATTTGAGTTTTAAAAATATTTGTAAAAAGTGGATAGCAAAACAAAGAAACTTATAAGTGAAAGTAGTATTTATAAATTTAATTTTCAAAAACTAAAAACAAAAAAATCAAATAATTATTGAACGAGAATTAAATTTAGATCTTAAATAAGTTGAAATTATAAAAACCTTGTTTTTTTTCTCTTTGAAATATGATTATGGAACTTTTAATAAAGTGAAAATTATAAATGGATTTCAAAAGCAGCCCAACCACATGTTAAAAATTCGAATGTTTTCGTTTTTTATTTCATGTTTTTAGTTTTAATTTTTTAAGAAACAAAATTATTTGATAATTATTTACATTTTTTATTTTTAAAATTTAAAAAATAGACAATTTTGAAAAACTAAAAAAAAAAAAAAAGTTTCACTGGTTTCGTTTCTCATTTCTTTTTCATACGTTAATGTTCAAGAAACAAGTTTTTTGGACCACTAGCCAGGTTGGCATGCAGGCTCATTTATGAATTTCGTGTGTTATTGAGTTGAGCTGTGAAATAATTTTTCGTATCATGGGAGTACCATTATTTATTTGTTTACACTACAAATTTGTTTTTATAAATATTTGTGAATTTTATATTAATGTTAGAGAGTCCCACTCTATTTTTAAAAAACATTTTAAAAATATGAAATTTTTTCCATACCCACTCTATTTTTAAAAAACATTCTAAAAATATGAAATTTTTTCCATATTCTTGTAGTACTGGAAATTTTTTCGAGTTTAATATGTATATATTCGTTTGATTTACTCCTTAACTTTGTAATAGTTATATTTATATATTATTTTAAGATTTAAGATTTAAAATTTAAATTCTCAATATGTATATTTATATAGTATTTGAATTATTATAAATTTTAGAATTTGCAATATATATAGTTCTAGATAATTTCAATTTTAGTTTTTGATTTTTCTTAATAATATGTGGGCTAGGAATGATGAATTGAACCTCTTTGACCTTTAAGTTGATAACATAGCTTATCTCAATTGAACTATACTCATTTTTACTTTTAATTCTGAATTTAGAATTTTCAGCATGTATACTTCAATATTTAAGGTGTATTTGGAATACATTTTCAAGTGTTTAATTTAAAAAATAAGCCATTTTAGAAAAAAATTGGAGTGTTTGACAACCACTCAAAATAGATTATGAAGTGTATTTTCAACAGTTTTTACCAAAAGAGTTTAAACAAAAATGAGTTTTTTTTGAATTTTTCTTTCTCAAATCAATCCAAACTAACTCTTATATAGCAATATACTTGAGTAGGATCTAAGTCGACATCATTTAATGTAAATGACTTATGTGAGACTTATTAGTTTTACATCTAAGTTGATTGTTGGTAATTTTATATCGAAACTTATTTGTGCTAGATGATGTAAGTTTTTGATATTTTTTTTTAAAATAAATTTTGATGTGCATGTTATATGTTTTTATATTATACAACTAAATTATATTTAAACCATAAAAAGAGAAAAACAAAAAAGAAATAGTTAATTAGCAAATGAAGGTTCTGTTTATGTTTCGTTTTTTTTTTTACAATATGTGAGGTGAGGATTGAACTTCTTCAGTTTTTGAGGTTGATAGTATAAATTTATACCAGTTGAGCTATGCTTATATTGTCTAAGTTTCTTTTTTTATTTTTTCAAAAAACAAGAAACAAAAGTATCAAACATATTCTTGTTTGTAGTTCTTAATTTTTTTTTTTTTTAAAAAAATGAAAACTTTATCAAACGTGGTCTAAATTATTAGATTCAAATCATAATCAAACATCTTATTTGTACTTCTTATGGAACAAAAAACAGAAAATTTTATGAAACGGGTTGTTCAATCCATAGTGGTCACCTACCTAGGATTTAATATCATACGGGTAAGTTGGCAGCCTGCCTGTTGTAGGGTCGGGTGAGTTGTCCTGTGAGATTAGTCGAGGTGCGCGTAAACTAGCCCGGACACTCACGGATATAAAAAAAAAAGAAAATTTTATGAAACGGGTTTAAATTATTAGATAAAAATTTAATCATATAATAAAGTCTCTCATGCTAACTTCCATTATTTTAAAAAAGTACAAAAGAAAAGGGAAAAGAGAAGAATTAAAAATCTATGTACTCCTCTAGCTAGTGGCCTCCCTATCCCTCCAAATTGGTCAACCATTATGAACGACCAACTTTTGCATACAAAATTCTATTTTTCTTTTTAGCAAATAAATCCTAATTTAATTTACATTAAAAAAGAAGTGTGTAGCAATGTTAAGACACTGTAAACAGGGTATGCTATAATCGAGATTTGAAAGTGATTTTAAAAAGAATTAATTAAACTTACTTTTAAATCATATTTTAAAATCACTTCAAACATATTTTTAATCATTTAAAATTAATTTTAATATTATATAATTTACACTTAAAATGGTTAAATTAAATATTGAATTGATTTTAAACGATTAATTGTAAATTTGAGAATGATTTTAAAATCGTCCATATCACTTTTGTCATTTTTAAAATCAATCTAAAACACACACTTTTAATCACTTAAAATTAATTTAATATTAAATTTTACACTTTTAAATGCATTTTTATATCATTAAACTTAGTTTTGGAGGATTAATAATATGTTTTATAGTGATTTTTGAAAAATGACAAAAGTGATTTTGAACATTTTAGAATCACTCTCAAACATGTTCTAAAAATGTGTTTCAGGGTAATTTTGAACATGACAAAAATTATTTTAATAATTTTAAAATTACTCAAAAACATGCCCTACAATACTTACGAACTTATGACTAATTGATCATCAACTTTTAGTTATAGGTATTTCGGTGGTCTTAAAAACCATAAATTAAACTACAAGGACCTACTATTGGAGAAAAAAAATAAAATTAAACACAATCTCTCTCTTTCTTTCTCTCTTTCTTTTTAGATGTGTGGGAGAAGTCAACTTCTAATTTAAAAAGGTTTACAAACTTCAAACTATTATTTGTATCAATTTAAACTCTGAACTTTTGTAAGTGTGTCAATTTAGACCCCAAACTAATAATTGTATCAATTTAAACCTTGAACTTTCATAAGTGTATCAATTTAAACCATGAACTTTTATAAGTGTATTAATTTAAACCTTCCATTATATTTTATTTTTGAATACACTTATAAAAGTTCAAGGTTTAAATTGAGACACTTATGAAAGTTCGGTGTTTAAATTGATACAATTATTTAGTTTGGGGTCTAAATTGATACAATCTCCAACGTTCAGGATTTAAATTCACACAATTAATAGTTTGAGGTTTAAATTGATATAAACTCTAGAGTTTAGGGGTATAAATTAATATTTGTAAAAAAAATAAAAAAAATAGAGCAATTTGTTTTAAGGAGAGGTATCCACGTTCTCTACTTTAAGCATGAGGTGGATTTAAATTTAATTTGGAGATGACACCTTAATTTTTTATTTTATTTTTTTAAGAGGGTTTGATCAAATTTATAACAATAAATATAGTTGGTTTTTGGTGAGAAGAAAAAGGGAAATTGGAAAAGGAAAAAAAAAAATATTGAAGGACAGAGAGCCGAAGAAGAAGAAGATGATGGAATTAATTAAATCTAGTGAGTTTCTATCTCTCTACAAATTAAATTGGTAGGCAAAAACATTGAAAGTTGAGATTTACTTTGTAAAGTTCTTTCATTTCTTTTTGAAAACTTGAATGAACTTTTCATTTTAATCTTGCTTGATATGGGTAAGAATGAACTTTAATTGGATAAATAAGATCATCCTCAATAGTCAGCTACTAAGGAAATTTGAGAGAGAGAGTGGCTGTCCAGAAGTATATATTAAATAGTTGGAAAATAAGAAATAGTTGGTTGAAGGGAGGAGGATTGGAATGATTTACTAATTATGGAAAAACAAGTTTTTCAGAAGCGACAGGTTTTATGTGTCAGGTTTAAAGTGGTTTTCAAACCACTAGATCGATGTATCCATGATGATTTTCTATTACACTGACGTGAATGTGTTTCCATAGTGTAGTCATGATATACATAAGGTCTTTGGAACCCACTTCAACACACATATAGGCTTTGGGCCGTGTGTCAGGGTGCTTTACCTTTTGGGGCTGTGCGTGCACATATGACCATGTTTGTTCTGCTATTTACCTTGAGATTACTTAATAAATAGTATGACCATGTTTGTTCTGCTATGCATCTTGAGATTACTTGGTGTATAGTATGACCATGTTACTCGGCTATATACATCGAGTTCCGGTATAGATTTAGTGAAGGTTTTTACAAGTTCATGATTACACTTACAAGAGAATGCTCATGATTTTTACAATAATTCTCAAGTTTTTTATTTGTTCGCGTTTGACATCGATTTGCAGTTTATGTTTACGTTTGCAAGAGTATATATTTATGATATTCTATATGTGATAATTCTCTCAAATTGTTGAATTGCTCATGTTTTAAATCAATAATGATGATTTTCTCAAAATATTTTTCTATAAATTTTCACCCCTCACTAGGTTTTTTAGCTCAACATTTTATTTTTATTTTTTCCCCACTAAATTGCTCTTGAGTTTAGCAGGAGTTAGAAGCTGTCACTCAACTCATCAAGGGACATGTATTCAAGTATTGAGTTTTAATTTAAGTTAAGTTTCAAGTTTAAGAAGGATTTGACATTAGGTTCTATTGTACACTCGGAATTTACTGTCGTCACATCTCGTCTCAAAGGGGATCTGGAGTGGGGTGTGACAAAATGCATGTCCCACCCCGTTCTCCATTATAAATTGCAGCACCTAAGTGTCTATATAGTTCAAAACTTAAAACCAAAGCTCAACACACGAAGTTCCATTCAATGGCGTTTGATCTCGACCTTCTTCTTCCAATTTTTCTCATTTCATTACCCTTTCTTTTCATCCTTTTTCCCCTCTTTCTCAAATGGAATCCATATGAGCTTCCTTGGAATTGGCCGATTCTAGGAATGATTCCTACCGTCATCCACCACATCCACCGAGTCCATGACCGCATAACCGAAATCTTGCAAATAACTTCTTGCACATTCTACTTCAAAGGCATTTGGTTCACCAACACCGGCTTCTTAATGACCGTAGATCCTGCCAACATTCATCACATTATGAGCACAAATTTCCAAAATTACCCAAAAGGTCCTGAATTCAAGTACATTTTCGATGTTTTAGGAGATGGAATTTTCAATTCCGACTCCAATTCATGGAAGAACCAACGCAAAATTGCTCAGTCTTTGATTGTTCATGAGAAATTTCTTGAGTTTATGGCTAGAGCTGCTAAGGAGAAAGTGGAGAAAGGGTTGGTGCCAATTCTTGAATTTTTTTGTGAAAGTAAAAGTTTGGTTGATTTGAAAGATTTGTTCTTGAGATTGGCTTTTGATTCTACTTGTATGATGGTAACTGGGTTTGATCTCAATAGTTTGTCTCTTGAATTCCCTGAAATTCCCTTCTCTAAAGCTATGGATGATGTTCAAGAAGTGCTTTTTCTTCGCCATTTGTATCCTAAATTTTATTGGGAGCTGCTTAAGAAACTTGGAATTGGAGAAGCTAAGAGAATGAAGAAGGCTTGTGATATCATTGATCAAGTTATTGCTAACTTGATGGCTGTCAAAAGAGAGCGTCTACAACGAGATCGAGAGTTCAAAGAACAACAACAAGATCGTGGTGCTGATTTGATCACATGGTAATAATATATATATAGTTCAGTTTAAGGTTTCATAAAAAATGAAGACTCGTTTAATAATCATTTGATTTTTTATTTTTTTAAACTAAGTGTATTTTCTCTTAATTTTTTTTTGCTGTGGTTTGCATTTTGTTGAATTCTTAACCAAAATTTAAAAACAAAAATAAGTTTAAAAGGAAAATTACTATAAACAGAAAAAATATAAAGCTATTTACAAATATACAAAATTTCACTATCTATCAGCATCACACTCTATCGACAGTAAATTTTTTTTTTTATATTGATTGATTATTTATTTATTTTTTTATATTTGAAAACAATTCTTTTTCAAAAACTACTTTTTTTAATTTTCAAAATTTGTATTTGTTTTTTGAAAAAAAGTAGACAACAAAGAGAGTGAAAGATGTGTTTATAGACTTAATTTTCAAAAAATTAAAAATAAAAAGTCAAATGGTTACCAAATGATGTCTGAATTACTATTTTTTAGTTTTAAAAAACTTAGATGTAAATTTTGAAAATGTTTTTAGAATAAATTAAAAAAAATGGTTACTAAATGTTTCTAAAAGCATACTCTCGTTTAGGTATTAAACATGTTTTTTTTATTAAAAAAAAAAGTTCAAAGACAGAGAGTAAAACATGTGCACATATTATTAATACATGTATAATTAACCTCCTATTTTGATGTTATGTTAAATTACCACCATATTTAAAAATCTTGTCTATATTATAGATTACAACATATATCTAAATTTTTTTTATACATATTCTTTAATACAGGTATATGGTGAATGAACACGACGAGATTGACTGCAATGACAAGTTCTTGAGAGACACAGTCTTAAACTTCATGATTGCTGGTCGTGATGCTTTGAGCGTAACTCTCTCGTGGCTCTTCTTCATCCTTTCGAAAAATCCTATCATAGTAGCAAAAATTCGAGAAGAGCTAAAAAACACAATAATAATTTCACAAAACAAATTAGAATCTCAAAACCAACAACAACAAAAAAATCATCCAAGAGTATTCACCATTGAAGAGCTCAACAACTTGGTTTACTTGCATGGAGCCTTATGCGAAACCCTTCGTCTCTATCCTCCGATAGCATTTGAGCACAAATCTCCGGCGGAAGCGGACACACTTCCGAGCGGCCACCACGTGAAACCTGGTACGAGGATCCTCTTCTCATTGTATTCATTGGGAAGAATGAGGTGTGTTTGGGGACAAGATTGCGAAGAATTCAAACCAGAGAGATGGATTTCTGAAAAGGGTACGATCAAAAGAGAGCCATCTTATAAGTTCTTTAGTTTTAATGCGGGGCCAAGAACTTGCTTGGGGAAAGGAGTGGCATTTTCCCAATTGAAGATTGTTTCAGCTGCCATTATCTATAACTATGACATTGAAGTCGTTGGTGAAGACATCAATGTTGTTGCTCCAGCTGCTTCTGTCATACTTCACATGAAAACTGGATTTAAGGTTAAGGTTTTTAGGAGATAAATAATGGAAGGTTTCAAAAAAAAAAAAAAATACATATATATATATATATATTTGTGCATATGTTTAATTGGTAAATTTAAATAATGTGTGCATGAGTTTGTGTGTAAAATAAGGTTTCACATTTGTGTGTCTTAAGATATATATATTAAAGTTAAAGATGAAGTGTACGTTTTTAGGTTAATTAATGGAAGGCAATAATTTTATGAACTATGTGTATGCTTATGAATGTGTTTTAGAATTATATTTTATGAAAATGTTTATATAATTTTTTAGACATGAGAATAATTTCATTGGTTAAGACATTATTTTTTTATTTAGGAAGTTGGAATATCCCGATTATTTATATATAGTCTTTTAATTTTAAAGATTACCAAATGATAAATAAATTACAATTTTTAAAAATAATTAAATAAGAAAAACCAAAATTTCTAAATAAACAAAATTCTACAAGATTTCTCGTGATTTTGTATTTAATAATAACAGCCTATTTGGGATAAAAAAATTGTTTTCTAAAACTTGTTTGATAATCGTTTGGTTTTTGTTTTTGAAAATTAAGTTTATTTTTTTTTAATTTCTAACAATAATTTGTATTTTATAAAATTCTTACCTAAACTTTAAAAATAAAAATAAGTTTTTAAAAATTATTTTTTTTAAAATTTTAAAATTTGACTTGATTTTTAAAAACACGAGTAAGAATGTTTTTAAGAAATGGACAACAATGCAAGAAATTTAGAAGTGAAAGAAAGGAGTTTTATAGGCTTAATTTGAAAAAAATTTCGACTAAAAAATTAAGTAGTTACTAAGAGTTTTGATTTTTTTAATGATTTCCCTACACAATTTCTTAAAAAATAATAATAATAATAATAATAAAAAAGACCAAAATGCGGATTCATATAGTTTTAAAACTCACATTATCTCGTAATATTCCAAAAAAACGAAACCGAAAAAAAAATCTAAATCTTTTGAGGAGGTGGAGAGTAGAAGAAAGCAAAACTAGAAGGCTCATTGTTTGTCCCACATCGGTCATTTCGTGGATGAATGAGTGATGAAGATAATATAAATACGGAGGAACCGGTCCTCTTAAACTCATACCTTTCTCGGCCTTTTGGCTAAGATCAAGTGTAGTATCTGTTCTTATCAGTTTAATATCTGATACGTGGGTCATCGGCCCACATGATATTAAATTAATTTTTCAAGGGGGATTGCCCATGACAGCAGCTTGCTGCTGGGGCATTCGAGCGTTGCCTTGGCGTTGCACTACAGCCCAGGCCTGGCGCGCACCCCTCCAATTCTTAGTTCAATTATTCTTTTCATTTCAAGGGTTTGGCTTTTTTTTTTTAATTTTCTTATATAACAGTAAATATTTCAAGCCCATCCAACGTGAGTCTTAAGGCTTGTCTATAATAATATAGAAACACAATAATTAAGAAATGATTAAAGAAATTAAAATATTTTTATTAAAAGGTAGATTTTGGAAACTATTTAGATGTCACATTCAACAACCTATAGAACCTGTGTGTTGTATAAGAGAGGGTAAAATAAATACAAAATGTGAGCGCGGTGTGGATAAATAAAATACAAAATCTTGTATGTAAAATTTCATTAAAAAAATCTTGTATGTAAAAATAACAAATACATCAAAATATATATATATATATATATATTATTCTCTTCATTCACCCTTCTTCTCCTTCATATAGTTGTTGATAGCACAATTATTCCACATATACTTTGATAACACAATTATTCCAATTTTAATAAGAAGTTTGCCAACAAAAAAAAAAAAAAAAAAATCATTAAGGAAAATAAAAGTTAAAAAAAAGGCAAAATACAAAGTTTGAGGTTAGTGTCTATTTGGGTTTTGAGGTTTCAAAAGCTGCATTTTAGACCTCAATGTTTGAAAAATAGTTCTAAATGGTCCGTAACGTTAGTTTGACCGTTAGTTGGAGTTGAGATGACAAATTTTAAGTGAGGTGTAATTTTTTTTACTAAATTTATGTTAGATTACATGGCTTTAAATTTTTTTTTTTTTTAAATTTTTCCATTCATTCTCTCTCATCCCTCATCTTCTTTTCAACATCTCTTCCTATTTCTTCTGTAGTTTTTTTTTTACTTTTTTTTCTCTGTTCTCGAGCAAGATTTACTGTCGCCATCACCACTCCGCTGTTCACAGTCACAATCTGATGCTTGCAGTAACGCCACAGTTAGATTGTAGCTGTTCCAATAGAAATCAAACTCCAATGTATAACATTTAAACATTTTCAATAGAGACAATTGCTTGATGATATCCTTGAACTTATTTTGACCCTTCAGCAGATAAAACTACCGAAAAAATATATAAGAAAGAAATTCTACCATTCCAAGACCATATAAATTTAACCCATTAATTAACCTCTTATAGTTATGCAAGTTTCTTTTGAGTAAATAGTTTTTTCACACAAATACTAACATATATTATTGCTGACAAGGGCACTTGAGAGAGACTTTCAAATTTGAGAGAGAGACTTTCAAATTTGATTGAAGCTTTAGTAATGGAGGTTAGGCATGGACAAAAAAAACTAAAATGGGTTCACAAAATTTAGCACAATAAACTCAATTTGAGAATTTGAAATGCATGAGTTTTAAAAAATGCCATTAATGGCAACAAAGGTGGAGATTTGGAGCGTTTGGGGGAATTTGGTTGGATGGTTGGAAGAAAATTTAGGATTAAAAAAGAGAGAGAGAAAAAGGGGAAAGGGAGATGCATGCATCAGAGAAGATGAGAAAGATTGGAGAAGATGAGGAGAAAGAGAGGGGAAAGAAAAGAATAAAAAACTAAAAAAATAATTAAAAAGAGATTTTGTAATCTAAAAAATAATATAAATTTAAAAAAGTTGCTCATCTTATCTAGAATTTGCTAGTTGAACATGCCACATCAAATTTCCGTTAGTCAACTAACGGTCAAACTAACTTTAGGGACCATTTAGAACTATTTTTCAAACTTCAGGGGTCTAAAATGTAGCTTTTGAAACCTCATGGACTAAATAGACACTAACCCCAAACTTCGGGGACCAAAAATGTATTTTGCCAAAAAAAAAAAACAACAAAACTTAGGAATTGGTAAATGATGATGCATCAAACAAAAGAAAAATTAGATAATTACTGCCAAAAGAAAAACGAGAGAGAGAGTTTCTAGGAGCCCTTGGGGCTTTCTATTTGATTGTATCGAAAGGCCCAATGAATTGGGATTTCCCTATTGGGCTAGGTCATTTCGGGGCAAGCGGATCATTTATGATGAAGAGGATGAGCTTCAAGAGAATGATTCGGAGTTCTTGCAGAGTGGAACCGTGCAGTACCAGACACGAGATAGATCTTCCAAAGAACAAGGCTTTTTTCGAATAAGCCAATTCATTTGGGATCCTGCAGATCCACTCTTTTTCCTATTCAAAGATCAGCCTGAGCTAAAAAAGAATGAAAGAGAGATACCTTAGGTAACTGGAGTGTAATTTAGTCAATTTTTTAGAGAAAATTTAGTTTCAAATTTTAATTTTAAAAATAAAAATACAACCAATTTTTTATAACATAGAAATGAATCTAGCTTAGTTTCTTTCCTTAAACCCTTTTTAGATAGTATAAGACCATGTCACACTATTTTGGCCATTGGTCTAATACTCCCAATAATCATTTTATCTCTTGTTTTAAAAAAATAACCAAAATAATAATAATAATGAAATATGCTAAATCCGAATTTCAATTTCAAAATTGTTCTATCCATTTTTTTTTTTCCTTTTACCCCTTGTTCTTCTCAAATTTCAACCTCCTCATTTCTTAGACAAGAGAAGGAAAGAAGAAAAATAAATATTTAAAATATTTGTTATTTAAAAATAATAAAAAAAGGGTTCTATCACCTCTGTCAAGAAGGTTTTCTATTAACAGAAACTTAATCAAATGATCAAAATGGAAGTAACAGGAAATATAAGAACATGTTTGAGAGTAATTTTAAAATTGTTAAAATCATTTTTGTCAGGTTCAAAATTACTCAGAAACACGCTTTTAATCCTTCGAAATTAATTCAATATTTAATTTTATGCTTTTAAATACAAATTTTATATCATAAAAATTAGTTTTGATTAATTAAAAACATGTTTTATAGTGATTTTAAAAATAACAAGAGTGATTTTAAACATTTTAAAATCACTCCCAAATATACACTAACTCTCTTTTTTTATTTTTTTATTTTTTAATTTTTTTTAATTTTGAGACTACTTAAAATTTGGTGAGATTCTTAATTAGTTCAATGTTTCATAAATTTAATCAAAATATTCATCATCCAAACCATAAACTGTTTCAACTACCACATCTTTTAATTGAAACATACAACTGTCGCAACCACCACCTATTTTTCAAATCTAAAAAATAACAAGGTCTCAAAATTTAACAAAAATCTCTAGCATTGAAGCTAAAAGCTAAGACAAAATAATATATAATTAGTCAAGTCTAGGACGGCACCCTGTCTAGAAATGAATGTATATATATATTATTGTCCGAATTATTGGTCAAATCCCCACCGCCAAAATAGAAACCAACCACATTAATTTTTCTTAATAATTCAAACAATTTCGGTGGATGAAATTAAAAATCCAACCATCCATCTTTGAAGACTCATTTGCATCAAGCTGATCATTCATAAAATGTCGCGTGCGCTTGTAAAACTAACCTCAAACCTACCATTTATTACAAAATGATTGAGGATGATAATTGTTAAAGGTAAAAAAAAAATATGACTAAATGTCCGACCTTTATAATGACGGTCCAAAGGGTCATTCCCCAAGAAGTGGGTTAATTTTTTGGCACTAAGTAGGAGTTCAACTCGTAGAATCGATCATAGGAATTAAAAAGATCAACTCACAAGATAGATCGAAAACCATGAAGACCAACGTGAAGTTTAAAGAAGGAATGGAGGCATTGACCGTGTGATGGGCAAATTATAAGAGGGCTTGAGACATTTGAGGTGCACTGATAAATAATAACACTCTTAGTTCTTCATTATCTTAACTCTTTAAATTATTACTGACTTGATCGTCAAAGTGTCGGGGACTAAGCACCCATGGGGTGGGAGAATCGAACATCTAATCTCAAAGTTAAAAGCACAAACCTTGTGCTAGTTGAGATGTGCTCTTTTTGGCGAACTAATGACAATAATTGATCGTTTTAAAAAAATGACAATAATTGATAGGTACGTATGCATTTAAAAATGTAACGATAAGTCAATTTTTTTAAGCACAATAAGAACAAGAAATTTAAATCACAAATCTTTTGATCACTAACAGATTCTGATGTCAGTTATATGCTATGCTCACTTTAGCCTAAGTCAATATAGATAAAGTTAAAGTATACAAAAATATCCGTAATGAATATAGTTGTTCTTAATTTTGCCGTTAATGTTACCAAATTGTTAATTTTACTGCATTACAAATACTGAGTAGTACTCTATCCACTTAGTTAGAGTTATGTACATATGCTCATTAATTATTTTAATGAATAACTTAATTTAAAATTTTCACATATAGAGATAGTCAGTGAAAACATCTAGTCTAGAACTAGGAAATTAAAATATCTATTAAATACATTTGAAATTTCAAAAATCTATTGAACACAAAATTAAAAGTTCATAAATTTATCCAACGCTTTTTAATATTTAGACACCAACTTTAAAGTTCAATAATATTTCAAAAAAGTATAGTACTTGATCCGTTGGATTATGAAGGATAACCATCTAATCGCGCAATTTTCAATAACATTTAAGGAGCTGCAACATCCATAGTCAGAACTACTCTTCAATTAGCATCCAATTAGGGATGAACATCGTGATTAAAAAAAGCTGTTTGTGGCACCCATTCTAATGATTAAGTTAGAGAGTATTTAAACAGTCATGTGCGGTTAGAGTTTGAGAATGAGAGAATAGACTTACTTACATCTCATAATGACATATACTTACTTACATCTCATAATGACATATTTATACTAAAAATTTGACATAGGGCGTCAAAATCTAGATTTTGAGAGGTTAATTTGAGTTAATTTTTTAGTTAATTAGTCATAATATTAGATAATATTTAGATTCTATTTCAAAACTAGTTAACAATTAAAAACATTATACTACCTGAGTGTGAAGTCTCTTAATTTCTCTAATGTGTGATCTTCAACATAAGACATGTGTCGTGCATGCAAGTCCCATTTACTAAAATATCAATTATATCTTCTAGTCCAAATTAGTCCAAATTAAATTACGTGTATGTTATTTTTCTAGAGAAAGAAAAATCTCAATACCATTATCAAAATTTATATAATTCTCACTAATGGTGGAGATTGCCACTACAACTCCACATTCATAATAGAAACCTAAGTTTATTTGAGTTGCAGAGCTTCAATGGCTTCCATAGACATTTCAACAATCCTTTTGGCCTTGATCATATCATTTCTTTTCATCATTTTCTCTCGAATTTGGAAGTGGAATTCCAATGGTGTGGTTATTCCTTGGAATTGACCAATCTTAGGTATGATGCCCCGTGTTGTTCATATCCATCGAATTCATGAATTTGTAGCTGATTTGTTAACAGAATCTAATTCAAGTAAAGCGGACATACCACGAAGATGATTTCTGTCTTTTTCAGAGGAAGTCACCATCTCCCCTAACAAGAAAGACAACGTTAGAACCATCTCCCCTAACAAGAAAGACAACGTTAGAATCTGATCCAGAGTCATTTGACGAACATGCTCTGTTCATCATGTGCTTAGACTGTTCATATTATTCCCAACAACCTATCTTTTGCTCAAAAACTCTCTTCTAGCTATAATACCACTTGTTGGGAAAAACCTCCCACTTCTACCATAGGAATAAACAGTAAAATTAGAAACACAAGAATTAACGTGAACAAAAAAAAAAAAAATCCACTATGTGAAAAATTGTTACAATTACATAGAAAGATTTCTCTCTCCCGAACCCAATTACAAGAGCACTCTCTCAAAACTTTTATACTACTCACACATTTTTCCCACTAATACAAAAGGAATTTAATTAGAGTTAACATACTAAGCTTAAAGTGTTTCTAACTGGAACAACTTGAAACTAGAAGCATAGGCTTCTTATATAGGCTTGGAGTCCATCTCCATTCTTCAATTTAATCGATGTGGGACAACTGCACTTCTAATATTTTGCCAAAACCCAACATGTTGATCATCTTGATTCTGGCTTCTCTTTGTTTATTTATTTTTTAAATTTCTTTTCTTCATTTTATAATTCATTAATGTAATTTTGGTTTTTTTTTTTAATTTTTGATACTTGGTACGTTTAAAGGAATGACAATTTCAAAATTGGTGGCTATCAATATGAGCATAACTCAATTGATATAAACTTGTACTATCAACTTCAATTTCAGAAGTTCAATTTCCCCACTTCACATATTATCAAAAAAAGAAAAAAAAACTTTGAAAAAAGTAAAAAAAGAAAAAAAAGTTCAACGAGTAATGAGATCAAAAGTCGAATATTAGGACATGTACATATCAGAATACAATTCTATAATTTCACTCGACCAAATTTCATAGAACATTGGTTTTAAAAAAGTATGTGAAATTTCATTTCAACTTTTTGCAATGAGCCATTAGTAAATTATTTTGAAGCATACGAAATGAGTAAAGGGCTTCCATTAGTATACTAAATAATGAAGGTGCCTTCTGACGTTGAACAGAGACACATATTCAGTTTAAAATTTAAAAAAAAAATAAAATGCAAACCCATTATTAAAAAATTAAAAAAAAATGTACGGTGCCTTTTTTGCAATGAGTCATTAGTAAATTATTTCCAACTTTCAGCCATTGGTGACAGATTGCCTGCTGACAGTCCAATCAATGCAAACCCACTAAATATCAAGTGGTCACACTCATAATATTAAATTTCCTTAGACATGTTTATATTTTCATGTGTCTAATTCGACGTGACATGAGGAGTGAATAAATATTTTCATAGAAAAATCTACCAAACATCAAAAATAAGTAACAAAATGTCACTAAATATAAATATAATATAAATAATAAACATGTTAACTTGTTTAAAATTTTATTTTTTGAATTTTTCGTTTCTATAGATTTTTTAGAAATATCTATCAATTTTGACATTTTATCGATATTTTCACCGAAAATTTCTATAAAATTAACACCTTGATATTTTTGTCGATATGACATTTTAAACTTGGATCACACTGCAGAAAAGGTTTTGCATCCAATAAATTTAGCTGTTGAATTTGAATTGGTGGTAGATATCTTATCTACAAGCTTTGTAATGTTTTACATTGTCCTTAGGGAGTGTTTGGCTCATCAATTTGAGTTTGATTGAGTTACTTAAATGAACAATTCAATGTTTGGCTCACGAACTTGAAATGTTGATGGAGTTGAGATGATTATTTTAACCAACTCAACCCAACTTATCTCAGTTATCTCTCCCTCAAATGTTTTCAATGACTCCATCCGTTGGCTACAACCAACGACTATCGCCACCACACTCCAACAACATATTTCGACGACCACCTCCAGTGACAACTCTGGTGAAAAACACTTTCAATGGTCAACTCCGATGATGGCCATCTTCCACGACCAACTTTGACGATCATCTGATCAGATGACCAACTCTGATCACCAAATTCGTGGATCATCTCTAAACAACTAACTCTAATGACCAACTCAACTGATCATATAATAATAAAAAAAAATATATGTTGGTGAAAGTGTTTTTAAATACAAATTTAAAACCACTAGTTCATAGTACTGTTGTTTAATTTAAATGAAAAAAAAGGACCACTAGTGTTTTTACTGACATTAGATGAAGGAAATTGAGTACCTATCAAACCAAACAAACTTGTGTATAAAATAATTTTGAAAAATTGTAACCAAACACATGACAAAATGAAAATGATTTTCTGAAAGAAAAAAATTTCTAATCCAAACCGACTCTCATTCAATTTTTTTATGTTAAAAAATATCAAATGATATGTTACAAAAAAGAAGGAAAAAAAATTATTTTTAACTCTAAGCTTGGTAAATTATATCAATTTTACCGTTAAATTTTCAATTTCATCCATTTAAACGTGTGAAAACACTCCTAAATTCTAAATTGAGAATAGCATAGGTTTTGTTCCAAAATGTTCAACTTCTTTCCAACTTTAAGCTCACTTCTCTTTAGGCAAGTTATTTCTGCAATTTTCCTTTTTTTTTTTTTTTTTTTAAATCTTAAGTTATGTACTTCTTTTTCTTCTTATTTGTAATTTTTTTTCTACATTTGTAAGAAGTTTTGATTAGTTTTTCCATTCCAACAAGTTAATTTAGTGTTCATGTGTTTCCTTCCATTATACATGTTTTATATTAGTAAAAGTTAATTTAGTATTCTTGTATCTTCAATTGTGTTTTTTGAGCTAAATTTTCAGTTAGCATTTAAATATGTGAATATTCTAAGATAAGGATAAAAAATCTAATATATATATATATATAAAAAGTAACTTAGATCATTTCATAGTTTGGTTTGTTTTTTTTTCTTTTTTTTTTCTTTTCTCATTATTAGTCTAGATCGATTACCTAGATTATTATATAAAAATTAAGTCTAATATTGAACGAGTTGGATAAATTTTGATTTTTATAAAAGCAATTTAAGAGTACTAACTCTTTTTATTAACCATGAACATGTTTTTTTTTTTAACATGTTTGAATCACTATATTCTCATAATTTTATCTTTCAATTTCATTTTTTACTAATTCTCGAAATAATTTTATGTCACCCAAAAGTACAATTTTGAAGAAAATCTTTGTTTGTTTTTAGAATTTTGTCTAAACCGTTCCCTTGAGACACGATACTTGGAAGTCTACCAATTTTAAAGAAAAAAAAATACTTAGGTGCATCTTGGGAGCATCTATCTTTATGCATCTCACCAAATTGACTTATCATAGTGTGACATGTCGCAATCTATTCTTATTTCGTTTTAAATTTTTTTTTGTGTGATTAATGGAAAGAAAAAGCATAGAGATGAGTGCATCTGTATTACCCTTTAATTATTACTTGTAGACAGTGTTGGGTAACTTCTCATTTAAAAAGGTATTAAATTAGGGCACTTTTCAATCCATCAGTCGTCTATTCCAAAATTACCCCTATCACATGTAAAGTACACACACATAGGAAAATCTCATAATTCCATAATTAAAATTTATATATAACGCAAGAATTGGTGGAGATTGGAGATGTGTAGTGTTCCACTATATATCAAATTTATTGAGTTGTAGAGCTTTCCAATGGCTTCCACCGAATTTTCAGCCATTATTTTTGCTTTGATCATTCTCTTTCTTTTCTTCATTGTCTCTCATATTAGAAGGTTGAATTTCCATGGAGTTGTTCCTTGGAATTGGCCAATCCTGGGTATGACGCCCACTATTTTTGCTAATATCCACAGAGCTCATGATCTTATTACTGATGTCTTACACGAAGCTGGTTCCACTTTCTTCTTCAAAGGCATTTGGTTTTCAGGTATGGACTTCATCCTCACAGTTGACCCTTCAAATATTAACCACATTTTGAGTGTCAATTTCCAACGCTACCCAAAAGGCCCTGATTTCAAGTACATTTTTGACATTTTGGGAGATGGGATTTTCAACTCTGATTCAGATGTTTGGAAAAAGCTACGCAAAACTGCTTATGCTTTAGTCCACGATGAGAATTTTCTTCAATTCTTGGAGAAAACTACATTGAAGAAAGTGAAAGAAGGGCTTGTTCCGGTTCTTGAAAATGTTTGTGAAAATGGGTTGGTGTTGGATTTGCAAGATTTGTTTCAAAGATTCTCCTTTGATTCAACTTGTATGTTGGTCACTGGCTTCGACCTCAAAAGTTTGTCTCTTGGAGTCCATCATCCTTTTTCCAAGGCCATTGATAATGTTGAGGAAGTTCTATTACTACGACACTTTTTTCCTAAAAAAATATGGGAATTTCAGAAGAAACTCCAAATTGGACAACCCATGAAGCTGAAACAAGCTTGGGAAATCATAGATGAAACCATCGCCAAATTGATAGCCTCCAAAAAGGAGATCTTGGAAAATCAGCTGAAAGAAGAGGGAGATGAGCAAGGAGGAGGAGGAGTTGATTTGATCACATCTTACATTACAGATATGAACAAAGATGATAAATTTTTGAGAGACACTGTTTTAAATTTCATGATTGCAGGTAGAGACGGTCTAAGTTTAACTCTCTCTTGGTTTTTCTTTTGTCTTTCGAATAATCCAAATATTATGGCGAAGATTAGAGAAGAGCTCGAAGCAACAATTCCAGCAGATGAAGCTCGAGATCAATGGCGAGTATTTTCGATTGAAGAGATAGATAAATTAGTTTACTTCCATGGAACTTTGTGTGAAACTCTTAGACTATATCCTCCACTCCCATTCCAACATAAGGTGTCCATACAACATGATATCCTTCCGAGTGGTCATCACATAAATCCTAAGACAAAGATTATGTTTTCTTTATATGCATTGGGAAGAATGAGTGACGTGTGGGGGAAAGATTGCATGGAGTTCAAGCCAGAGAGATGGATTTCTGAAGATGGAAGAATCAAACATGTACCATCTTACAAATTCTTGGCCTTCAATGCTGGGCCAAGAACTTGTTTGGGAAAACAAGTGGCTCTTATTGCGGTTAAAATAGTTGCAGCTGCCATTATTCATAACTACAATATTATTTTACAATCAAGCCATGAGGTTGTTCCAAATGCTTCCATTATTCTTCATATGAAGCATGGACTCAAAGTTAGAGTTACAAAGAGATGGATTTGAAAGAAATAAAAAGAGATATTACAAGTTTCTAGTTTATTTTTGGTCAAATTATATGGCTAAGAATAAAAGAAACGGTAAAGAATTGTAGTGTGTTGTACTGATAGTTCTACTTTTATATCTTTGACATGGTTTAATGTTGTTATGTATTTATGTTGATTTAGACCTAGTTTAATTAGGCAAATTATTAGTAGTAATGTTCAACTTTTTATTATATTGGTCTGAAATATAATACTTTTAAATTAAATGAAAATTAATGTTATAGTATGAAGTGAAATAATGAAATTCATCACATTGAGTAATCGTGTTGATTCTCTCGATTCTTGCTAATCACTTTTTTTCATTTTAATTATCGTTCATTCTCTTTGTGATTCATAGTTCCTTTTTTTTTCTCTTTAAATTCTCACTACTCGGTACCTTCAAAAGATTGACAACTTCGTAATAAGTCAACGAAAAGGAAAAAAACCAATGAGTAATGAGAGCGAATAGTAAAAATAAGAATTGAATATCAAAACGTGTACACAATGGGGTGATTCTATAATTTCACTTGGACAACAAGTCTTAAAATATAGGTTTTAAAATGGTAGGTCAAATTTCATTTGAACCTTGCCAATGAGCTATTGGTACAATTAAACCAAAATGGTCGTTGCAATATAGCAATCAAACCCAAAGTATTAACAAATAGGACACAAATGCAAAAGAATTTGTAATTACAACAAAATTTAGATCAAATTCTCAAAATCTATCAGAAATACACTATATCGCTAATAGGGGTCTAATAGTGATAAAGTCTATCACTTACAGATTTTACTATTTCAATTCTTTAAAAATATTGCTATACATTTAAATATTATCTCTAAAATCTACCCGATTACCCTAAACAAAATTAAAACTCTAAGAAGTGAATAAAGATGAGATAATTGTACAGAGGAACAAAAATAGGCCCAAAATATATTTTGTCCTACTTTTTGAAACTTAATAATTTTATCCTCTTATTTATGTCATCATAAGTTAAAAGTACCAAAATACCCTTAATTCTTTTTTGTCTTCTTCCTCTTCTCAATTTCTCCTTCTCCACTATTTTTTTTCTTCTTCAGCTGCAAGGATCGAAGTTGAACGTGGGTTTTCATTTCTTTTTACCCGAATTTCTGATGTACTTCAGAACCTTTTTTTTTTTTTTTTTTTTTTTTTTAGTTGCCGGTTTTCTTTCTCTCGCCGGAACATGGATTTTCACTGGAGATGGGGGTGTCGGAATGGGTTTGTGTTGCAGGGGAGTTTTGCTGGAATGGCGTCGTTGGACTTCAATCTATGGGTTTTCGCCCGTGAGAGCGAGAGAGAGGATAGACAGAGTGAGAGAGCGAAATGAGTTTGTTTGTAGAGAGCTGGAGAATCAATCTGCATGCAAGATGCAGTATTTTGATAATTTCACTCAAATATAACGACAAAAAAAAACTAATTTTTAAAAAATACTACAATTTTACTCTTCAGATTTGTGAGATCTTTTTGTAGACAATATCAGTGAGATAAGTTTTTTTTTCTTCAAAATATATATATATATATATATATATATATATATATATATATATATTCGTGAGTGTTCGAGGCAGTTTAGGCATACCTCGACTAATTTCGGGACAATTCGACTGACTCTACAATATTTGGGTGTCAAGAAAATTTACAGGATATTAAATCCTAAGTAGGTGACTACCATGAATTTTGAATCTTAAGGACCAAATAGAAATTAAACCCAAAATCTAGAGAAAGAAAAATTTAATCTTAACATGTTTTTTTTTTTTAAATGTTAGCTCAATTTTTAATGTGAATATGTTTTTTCAAGAAACACATTCCACTAAAAGACAAAAAGAAAATATCATATTTTTCTAAATAGTTTCAAATGTATCCATTTTTACTATTTTTTTTTCTTTTCAAAAACTGCATTATTGTTATGTTGCAATTCTATAATTCTACTCTTTGTCATAAAACATTAAGAGTGTGTACGGTGCCTTACTGGCGTTGAACTGAGTCAAAACAGAGACTTTAAACTTTTAGCCACTGGTGACTGATTCACTGCTGACAGTCCAATCAATGCAAAACCAATACATATCAAGTGGACACACTGCCAAAAATTGGCTTTACCTACAATATTTGGACTGCGTTACCCCATTTGTTTCTTTAATTCGGTACTAAAATATTAAATTAAGTTTTGTACACTTAATCAATGAATATTTAGAATATTAATTAAATGTAACAGCGAATTAAAAAATTAGAAGAATTTAAGAGACATGACACAAGACGTTTTTAATGTGGTTTGGTTTTCCAACCTATTCCAGGAGGCCACGTCTAAAAAATAAAATTAATCAATAAGATTAGTACAATGTACAATCAATATTGGCTTATGCATAAAAGAACTCTCTTCTTAAATTATATTACAATGTTTGATTTCATCTTCTTTAGATTAATCTTTTTCAAACACAAGCTTCTCTTGTGTCGTGGACCACCGTTCGAACTCCCTTCAATGATAGATATGTTTTCTCCCAAGACATGAAAATATTTCTCACAAATATAAAACGATTCATACTTTTACAATTTCACATAAAAACACTCTGGACTAAATATTATAAATTTATCACAATTGAGAGTGAATATACAAATTTGCTTCATCAATCTTCTTGTCTTGCAATGTTCTAATTTTAGATCCAACTAAAGCACAATCAACTCAATCGAAATTAAAGAATATCAATTTAAAAAAATGTCAAAATAAGAATATAGCCTATATAGAGAATTATATAAGGGAAAATGAAATACAAAATCAAAATCAAATTTAAATTCAAACATGTTTTAACTAAATAAAAAATAATAAATAAAAATTAAATATTTTTTTTTATAAAAAATGTCATTGGCTATAAAATTCCTTTCATATTTTATCTCTAAATTTTGTAATTTTTTTTCCTATGTGTTCTTAGATTTTTAATTCAGATTCTACTTTTAAGTGTAGGATTGAGAGTGATTTTAAATTTATTAAAATTACTTTTATTATGTTCAAAATCACTCTAAAACACAACTTTAATAACTCAAAATTAATTTAATATTTGTACATGCAATTTTTTGGTCATCCAATTTGACTTTGAATTATTAAAAGTATATTTAAGAGCGATTTTGAAAATAACAAAAGTAATTTTTTGTTATTTTAAAATCACTTCTAAATATACCCCGACTTTTTTTTTTTGGTTATTGGGATCAATTTATGTATTTTTCAATTGATTTTAGTGAAATGTATTTAATTATGAGATTAGATGTTTGAGTTGTTGGCAACCCTATGCATTAAACTAAAAAGAAGTTCTTGTTAGTGTCAATGTGTTGTTAGATGATTACTTAAATAATGATGTGACTTATGAGAGTAAAAAGTGACAATATTGAACGAGAAAGACATATGAAAGTGAGACGGATGGTAAAAATATCGTAATTTTTAAAAATATTTATAGAAATATAGTGGTTTACAAAATATTTATCAAAGTAGGGTTGTTTTCATACATAAACGAGATTTTCTTAAAGAAAGAAAAAATCAAGCACACTTGCCCATTGTCAACCTTGTAGCAAGCGTGAAATTTGATAAGATAGGTCGCAAGTTATTCCACCCTTTTTTTTTTTTTTTTGCCATTCAGTTCAACTTCAAACAAAAACACTCTCTGTATATATATTTTAAACTCTCAACTTTTGTATTTGTATCAAATAATAAATATATGGTAAAAAATTTCCATCGAAATCTCAAAATTGGCCTCAAAATCTTGAATGAATTTTTTTTCATTTTTCTCCAAGTTTCGAGATTTCGAGAATATTTCAATTTTCCCCATTTCGACGAAATTTTGAGAAAATTTCATTTTTTTTAATTAACTACGTTAGCTCCATTCAAAATTTCGAAAAAATTTCATTTATGATTCTATAGTTTCACACGCTAATATCATTTTCGAAAAAGGATTAAGTTTTTTTTTTTTATATGCTACTTTTACTAATTTTCAACTTTTCTCAATTTGTAGATTTATTTTCGACCAAAAACTTTCATTTATAAAGAAATTGAACTTGAAAAAACTACAAAAAAAATAACATATATTTATTTTTAACTTCAATCAAACATTTTCATTAAATTTTCACATTATTTAACCTTTTCTAGCCACCTCCGGCTGCCACTGCCAGTGGCCAACATCGCCTACCACCTTGACCAACTATGACAACCATTATTTAAATTAAATTATTAGTTCATAGTATTTTATAATTGTCCTTTATAGTAATTTGACATTAATAAAAATACTTTTATTACTTAACAAACCAAACAAATTTGTAATAAATAGACTTTTGAGAAAGAGTTGTTAACACATGAGTGTTTTTATTTTAAATAGTTTTTATCAGAAGTGTTTAAATGAAAATGACTTTTTGAAAAATATTTTTTTTAAGTTAATCCAAATAGGTCCTAATTCTATCAAAATAAATTAATCTCAACCAACATTTGAAAGAGATTTTTATCATTAACAAAAGAACATAAGTTTACCAAAATAAATCAATTTAAATAAATTTGTAATTCTAAGTTATACAATATATCTCTTAAACACCAATAAATATTTCCAATTCAAAACTTCTTTCATGAACCTATTCTTTTCACAGAACATTGCGAGGACAATGTTCTAGAGACCAGGTACCAAAAATATAAATATAAGAGAGCAAAAGTAAATACGTATCTTTCTACCATATTTAAGTTTAATTTTCACCTAAACTAAAGTTCTGGAACAAAGTTTCTTGAACAAGGAAAATCAAGAGAGAAAACATATATGTGTATATATATATATATAGATTTAGTTCATAGGAACAAAGTTTATAATGATTCTCTTTGAACAATTTATTCATATCACATGAAACCAACCCACATGTTTATATTTCACTTTCAAGTCCATCTTTTTGTCATCTTGACTTTGAATCCATGCTTCATGTGAAGAATAATAGAAGCACTTGGAATAACTTCATGCGCTATTTGTCTAGTAATATTGTAGTTGTAAATAATGGCAGCCGCCACTATTTTCATCTCAATAAAAGCTACTTCCTTTCCCAAACATGTCCTTGGCCCTGCATTAAATGCTAAGAAATTGTACGATGGCACATGTTTGATCTTTCCTTTTTCTGAAATCCATCTCTCTGGCTTAAACTCCAAGCAATCTTTTCCCGCACCTCACTCATTCTTCCTAATGCATATAAAGAAAACACAATCTTTGTTTCGGGATTTACATGATGACCTGATGGAAGAATGTCGGGTTTTGAAGGGACTTTATGTTGAAATGGAACTGTTGGATAAAGCCTAAGTGTTTCACATAAAGCCCCATGAAGGTAAACTAGCTTCTTCAACTCTTCAAAGAAAAATATCCGCCATTGATGATCGTGAGCTGCATTTGATGGAATCGTTCTTTCAAGCTCTTCTCTTATCTTTTCTTCAACGATTGGATTGTTTGAAAGACAAAAGAAAAACCAAGAGAGAGCTGAACTTAGACTGTCCCTACCTGCCATCATAAAATTTAAAACTGTGTCTTTCAAGAACTTATCATCATCATCTTTGACATTATAACTTGTATCATTTGTAATATATGATGTGAGCAAATCATGATCATCTCTCTCTTCTTTCACCTGATTTTTCAAGCTTTCCTTTTTGGAGGCTATCAATTTGGCGATTGTTTCATCCATGATATTCCAAGCTTGTTTCAGCTTCTTGGGTTGACCAATTTGGAGTTTCTTCTGAAATTCCCATATTTTCTTAGGAAAAAAGTGTCGAAGAAACATGACATCCTTGACATCATCCACAGCCTTGGAGAAAGGAATTTGAGGGAATTCAAGAGATAAACTTTGGAGGTCAAAACCAGTGACAAACATACAAGTTGAATCAAAAGAGAATCTCTGAAACAAATCTTGCAAATCCAACACTGACCCATTTTCACAAACACTTTCAATCACTGGAATCAACCCTTGTTTCACTTTCTTCAGTAAAATTTTCTCCAAAAATTGAAGAAAATTTTGGTGATGAACTAAAGCATAAGCAGTTATACGTTGGGATTTCCATGCATCAAAATCAGAGTTGAAAATCCCATCTCCAAAAACGTCAAAAATGTACTTGAAATCAGGGCCTTTGGGGTATTGCTGAAAGTTGGCACTCATAATATGGTAAATATTTGAAGGGTTAGCTGTGAGGAAGAAATCAATGTCAGCAAACCAAACACCATTGAAGAAGAAAGTTGAACCAGCAGCTTGGTGTAGAATTTCTGTGGCACGATCATGAATTCGGTGCATATGGAAGATAATTGTAGGGATCATTCCTAAAACAGGCCAATTCCAAGGAGTCCCATTAAGCTTATTCCTTTTGGAAAAAATGATGAAAATAATGAAGAAAGGGAGAAGGATCGAGAGAATAATAATGGCAATCGACTCCATTATATTCGAGATCTCTCTAAAGGATGTATTTTTGCTTAATTACTTGGTTTGCAAAATGGATGATATTTAAATAGAAGCACACACACACTGACTTTTTCTGTTGGTTCAAACGTCTCATCACCTGAAAATTATTGGAGGAAATTGCCACTATTTAATTTTACTAATAGTAATATTAATGATTAATCAATATCTCTAATATTTTTTATATCTTAAGTTATATATATTTTTTTTCTTTCATCCCATTCAATTGTCTAATTATAGTTTGTTATATATATATATATATATATCTATATACTAATAACAAGGAAGGTTTAAAATGTGAATGCCGACGAAAATATTGAAGTCTTAATTTTATTGAAATTTTGATGAAAATATCAACAAAATGTCGATTCCGATAGATATTTCTAGAAAAGTTATAAAAATAAAAATTCAAAAAATAAATTTAAACCCGTAAATAAATATTTAATGATTTGTAAACAAGTTAGCATGTCTATTATTTATATTATATTTACATTAGTAACATTTTGTTGCTTATTTTTTATGTTTCATGGATTTTTCTATGATTTTTTTATATCCGTGAGTGTCCGGGCCAGCTTACGCGCACCTCGACTAATCTCACGGGACAACCCACACGACCCTATAACAGGCGGACTGCCAACTTACCCGTAAAATATTAAATCCTAGGTAGGTGGCCACCATGGATTGAACCCACAACCCCTTAGCTCTTTGGCTCTTTTTGGATTTTTCTACGATATAATGGAAATATCGGTTCACCACTCTCGTATTGATGTCGAACCCATAAAAACATAAAAATATCGACATGTTAACGAAAATTTAATACTATGATAACAAGCTATATAACTTAGTTGGGGAGTAATTTTTTTTATTTATAAAAATATCTATCTCGATATATCTTTGAGGTTGATAGTATAAAATTAGGAAAATTATTATAAATAGAAAAAATATCAAACTATTTACAAATATAGAAAAATTTTATTGTTTATCATAGTCTATTGCCTAGTGATAGAAGTTTATCGTAGTCTATCGCGTTCTATCGTTGATAGACAGTGAAATTTTTCTATATTTGTAAATATTTTGACTCATTTTTTATATTACCATAAAATTATACAAGTTGAACTATTTTCATGTTGACACTAACATCTATATTTTTATCCTTATTAAGAAATCTAACAGTTATTATGGAACATATAAACCATTGGATCCAAATTGGACGGTTATTATAAAGCATCCGCGGCCGAATGTATATTTTTTTCTCATACATGTGTATAACGCTAAACGCTAAAGTTATTAAATTATTATTATTGTTGTTGTTGTTTGGCTAGACTATTAAATAATGACGTTGAGTTCTTATCTTCTTATTCGACTAAATAATTTAAGATTCCACTTTGAGATTTTTTTTTTAATTTTTTATTTGTGGGATAAAAAAAGGGATAATTATTGTGTTCATTAATCAAATACCACGTTTGGTTCGCATTGGAAATTTTGAAAATGACTTGTCTGACAAATACGTATAAATTCAATTAAAAATTTTCAAGATAGTCAATTATAGAGTATTATTATATAAATATGTCCTGAAAAGAATTTTCAAAATAAAAAAAATGTCAAACTATTTATAGAAAATAGCAAAAAAAAAAAAATACTGACATTGATAGACTTCTATAAGTATCTATCAGTGATAGACTTCAATCATTTCTATCACTAATAGATCATGATAGATTTCTATTAGCATTTATCACAACTATCTAAAAATTTGGCTATTTTGTATAAATAATTTTCCTTATTTATCTATTTTTAAAAATTTCTCGTATGTAAATTCATTACATTAACTTTTACTTTTGGTCTTTTCTCCCATTTTTATCTTCTTATGTGTCATTTCATCTCCTAATAAATTTTAAGTTAAATTACATGTTTAATCACAAAATTTTAAATTTCGATTATATTTTAAAAATGTTTAATAAATTTTTAAACTATTAATTTATATTTATTAAGTATCTAAAAATTTTAAAATTTTAAAATTAATTTACTTATTAGATCTAAATTAAAATTTTAGGTCTAATAATATTCTAATCTTTTAATTTTGTATCTATTAAATTCTTAAATTTTAAAAATTTAAAATACAAATTTGCCATTTTAAAATCCACCAAATTTTACATTTTGTTTCTCTTTGTGTGTTTTTATTTCTCTTTGTCGTCTAAAGTCAAAAGTAAATATTTTACGTTATCTTTTACTCTTTGTGTTTTATTTTTAAAATTTTTAAAATTACTTTCGAGTGGCAATGACTCGCGCAAGTCAAGTGAGAAGGAGAAATTTATCTCTCTCGCCCCCTATAACGTCTAGTAAGTAAGGCTTTGAAAGTGGAAGTAGGGAAGAAAAAACATCGAAAAAAACTCGGCTCTAGCTACCTTTAGCGGCTGTGGGGATTGCTCCCTGTGATCTCAGTCTGTTCGCCTGTGACGGAACCGTGTCTTCAACTTCTTTACCCGCAGACTTCGGAACACATTCGATAGGTTGTATTCTTTCGACACTCCGTTCAGCAGCCTTTTCTGGATCACCAGCCGACTCAAAACCAACTTCAGTAACTTGCTCGGCAGGGAATATAAATTTATTCGATATTTAAAAGGGATCTTTTCAAATATAGTAAAATGAGCTAGACAATAAATATCTATCATTGTCTATCATTGTTAGATTTAAAAATATTTCTAGTAGTTTTGCTATTTAAAATAATTACTCTATTTAAAATCTATTAGTTTTTTAATTAGTTTAATATTAAATATATCCAAGGTTTAAAATATCGATGTCGATGGAAATATCGAGGTCTTGATTTTACAGAAATTTCGACGAATATTTCTAGAAAAATTTTAAAAACAAAAAATTTTAAAAATAAATTTAAATAAGTAAATAAATATTTTATTATTTCCAAATAAGCAAACATGTCTATTGTTCATATTATATTTATATTAGTGACATTTTTATGCTATTTTTTTTTTTTTTTTTTTTTTTGTGTTTTGTGTATTTCTCTACGATATAATGGAAATATCGATTTATCTCTCATATCGATATCGAACCCATGGAAACGTAGAAATATCTATGGAAATTTAATACTATGAATATATCTAACTCGCCCTATTCAATTAAACAAACCTATCTAATTGTACTTTAATAAATAACTTTTTTGTGCAGCTCATTTATTCGATATTGAAGGATCAAAATAGGATTTAAAGCAATTATTTATCAATGGCCATTCTAAGTAAATTAACTAACTTGTTTGATAAAGAAGCTAATATATATATATATATATATATATATATATATTTTGAAGAAAGAAGTTAATTTTCTTTTAAGACAAAGAGAGACCATGAACCATATATGAGTATTGCAGGTAACCTAACAAGTAAGGATAAAGACAATTTAGGGCAGCAAAAGCCTCTAAGAGTAAATGACAAAATGCATGATAGAAAACTTTGTGGAGTTTCTTTAGACCTATAAATTAGAGTGTGATCACCCCTTTCTAATAACCATTAAATATAGATTTAAAATATTTTGCAAAATTTTAAAACATTTAAATGTTAGGTGACTAAATTATAATCACTAACCTTAGTTAAATTATAAATTTAGTCCATAAATTTTGAGATTTGTGTCTATTTGAATCTTAAACTTTCAAAATTGTCTAATAGATTCCTAAACTTTTAGTTTTATCCTTAATTGGTCTTCGAATTTTTAATTTTGTGTCTAATAAGTCTTTGAATATTTTAAAATTTTTAAAAATTAATTGATCTATTCGATATAAATTTGAATATTATGTTTAATAGTATAGCCACCTTTTTTTTTTTTTGTTTAATTTTGTTACTTATATTATGTGGTGTGTTAATTTCAAATTTTATGCTAGTTTTTAAAGATAAAACAAACAAAAAAAAGTAAATAAAGTTTTTGAATAGTTAACATTGATTTTTTTTCCTTTTTATGTTTTTATTAAATAAAGTGAAATAAAATATTTTTTTGTGGAGGGAGAAAAATATTTGAATGGTCCAAACTTATATTTATTGAAAATTTGTATTAAAACAATTTTGAAAAAAAAATTATCACATACTATTTTTTTAAATCATTTTTTTCTTTTCAATATGATTTGATTGATTCTTTTTCTAATTAAAAGAGTTTGAATTTTTTATAAATTGAGTGATTGTTGGGTCATTTAAAAAGAGGAAAAACGTTAGAGATTTACAGAAGAAGAAGAAGAAAAAAAAAAAAAAAACCTAGAGAGTTGAGAGAAAAATCAGTGAGCTCTCAAAATCCTTTCAAAATTTTCGAAATTTCATAACACAAGAAAGGTTCTAGGTTAATTAGAGGTTGTATTTGGTGGGGCTTTTGTCCCAAGGATCTGCTCTTCAAACAATAAACAACATTCATATTTTGGATATTTTGGATTTCGAATTTGGATTCTTCTTCTTTCTCGAGCACTTATTTTGTTCTTGTTACTTCCTCTCTCTCTATATATTTTTTTTAAAAAAAACTTTTTTATTTTTTCTCGTATTATTTTGTGATCTTTGATCCATTTCTATATGCATTTGCTTTAGATTTACTATTAATGTTTGCTATTTTATTTTATGAGTTGTTTTCATATATAGCAAAATGAGTTAACTTATTTATAAATATAGCAAAATGACAAAAAGTACTCTAGTATTATCAATATAATAGAGTTTATATGACTAGAAGTTTGTGTGGAGTTGAGTTGAGTTATAGGAATCCAACCCCACCAACTGAAATTCGACTGAGTTATGGTTATTACAAACTAAGTCTAAAAAAATGATAAAAACAATAAGCTTTGTGTTTGAACCTCTTTGAAGAAACAAATAAGACCAAGTTAAACTATGCCTATTTTACTATTTACAATTTCATTTTTTTCGCTTCACCAAATGGAATGATAGATTCAAACATCTAAACTTTGATCAGATATAGATATTTTTAACTCTTGAATTTTAGTCAGATTGGCAACTTACACAATATATGACTTTTCCCCTTTAAAATATAGAAATATTATTAACTTCGATGATATAGCTCAAATGAGCCTATACTACAGCTAGTGAAGGTATATACACAATTAATTGATCAAGATGTCATGATTTTGAATTCTTCAACCCACATATTTTGTGCTAAATAATTAATAATTGTATAAATTATCAAAACCCCAACTTTATTAATTAAATCAATGTAGGCCTTCTGCTAGGATTCTGTTTTAAATTTGTTAATAATAATTTTAACACTTGCGTGAATTTTTTTAAATGCAAGGATTAACATAATATTAGAGAGAATAATGTTGGAATCAAATAAAATAAATAATAATAATATATAATTCATTAATATGAGTACTGCCATACAGTAAAAATGAAAATTATATTAATTGAAAATAAGACGAAAATCTCAACTAATTAATATTTTATAATAAATGCATATTTTCTTTCCAACACATTAATTAATATATATTTTGTCAATTTCTCTCTTCATCATTAAGAATGTTTGAAAAATATAGAAAAATTTTGTCTAACAAACAACAATAATCTTACAATTGTTAACGTGAAAAAAGTATTTATCCTAGTTTTTAATTAAATCTCCAAAATAAAAATATCCAAAGCTTTAGACATTTTTGAAAATAAGTTTTACAAAGCTCCATATCTTTAAATCACCCCTTTGATATTTTCTTCAAAACCCCCTAAACCTAGTTGGGCCCATTAACATTGGGTCACTTAACCATATTTCTATTACTTGGTTATCTCAAGTCTAAATTCCAATTCAACTCTATGAAATTTCAATGGAGCATCATTTCAATTACAACATGAATTTTAATCCTAATTTGGATTTGAAATTTTTTTCGTCTACTACACTCAAAGAGTCGAACAAAAGAAGCTTTACTTTATCACCTCGAATTCGTGGACGAGTTCTTTTTTTTTTTAAGTCAAACTAAATGATAAGAATAATTATAGGATAGTTAGTATATTTTAATTTAATATTTATTTTATTGTTAATTTAGTTTAATTACATTTATAATTAATTAATTAATTATATTATTTATTTGTAAGGCTATAAATAACCAATTTAGGGTTGTAATCATAGTTTAAAATTTTCATCGAAATCTCAAAAATTTCGAGAAATTTCGAGATTTCGATAGGCTCGAAATTTCAGTAGGAGTAAATTTCGATTTCCCCCCAATTTCTTGAAATTTCTCAAAATTTCCATAGAAATTTCGAGGTTTCCATTAATTTTTTATTTTTATTTTTAAATACAATTAGATGCTAGCTTAGTGGTATTTTTTTTTCTCTTTTACCATCAAGAAACAATATGTTTTCATTCAATTCTTTTCCATTGAATTTTTACATCATTTCACCTCAAACTTGAATTGATGTGAGTTCTTTAATATTTTTCTCATTTTCTCTCAAGCTCTATCTACTTCTAGAGTTTTCTTTTTCTTCTTTCTTTTGCATTATGTTGTGTTATGTTTAATATTATGCTTCTTACATCCCTTATATTTTAATATTATAATTTTTCTATCTTTATTGTGTTATATTATATTAGTTAAATGCTGTGATTTTTTATTTTTGTATCTATTTTATTTTATAATAAACAATTTACAATTATTTTATATGCAAATATTTCATGTTCTTGCATTTTGTAATTATTTTTCCATTCTTTTTTAAAAAATTTGCTCTCACATTGACATTTACACAAATATTTTACAATATACGTCTAAATAGTCTTACTTTATAGAAATAATGATTAAAATGGTCATTGTAGTCTAACTCAGTTACATCATAGTTTCATTAACTAATTATAACAATTTTCATTAATTTTCATAAAAAATTTTCAAATTTTTTATCGATATCGATATTTTGAACCTTAGTTGTAATAGAGAGCATTTGAATATAAATTTGAACATAGAATCTTCACTCATCTTAGATAAATTTCCTTTGCTTGACCATAGATTTGAGCCTAAACCTATTCTGGCTGCATCAGAGGGCCTATCACACAGAGAACGGCTATTTATTGTCCTTTCTAATGAACTCTGGTAACCTGTCATTCATCATTGATACTAATTACTGTATAAATGATAATATTTACATTTTTTTCTTTTTTTGGCTGAGGATAATGATAAGATTGCCTTTATTTGTAAAGCTATTTCATTAAAGATATCTTATAGTCCTTTTTTTTTTTGGCAATTTTAAATTTCAAATCTAATATTTTAAAATTCTCTTTTTTATTTTATTGTGTTAAAAGATTAATTAATTAAATCTATCAAAATTTATATATAACGCACGAAGAGTGGAGATTGGAAAGGTAATACTGTTCCATCATATATATATATCCAAGTTTATTGAGTTGTAGAGCTCCAATGGCTTCCAGTGATTTTTCAGCCATTTTTTTTGCTTTGATAATTCCTTTTGTTTTAATAATATTTTCTCGTGTTTGGAGAAGGTGGAATTTCCATGGAGTCATTCCTTGGAATTGGCCGATTCCTTGGAATTGGCCGCCAACAATTATTGCTCATATTCACCGACCTCATGATCGTATTACTGAAGTCTTACAACAAGTTGGTTTCACTTTCTTCTTCAAAGGTATTTGGTTTTCAGGTATGGACTTCCTTTTCACAGTTGACCCTTCAAATATCCACCATATTTTAAGTGCTAATTTCGAGCGCTATCCAAAAGGCTCTGATTTCAAGTACATTTTTGATGTTTTGGGAGATGGAATTTTCAATTCTGATTCTGATGTTTGGAAAAATCAACGCAAAACCGCTCAGTCTTTGGTACACCATGAGAAGTTTCTTCAATTCTTGGAGAAAATTACATTGAAGAAAGTGAAAGAAGGTCTGATTCCGGTGCTTGAAAGTGTTTGTGAAAATGGGTTGGTGTTGGATTTGCAAGATGTGTTTCAAAGATTCTCCTTTGATTCAACTTGTATGTTGGTCACTGGCTTCGACCTCCATAGTTTGTCTCTTGAATTCCCTCAAGTTCCTTTCTCCAAGGCCATGGATGATGTAGAGGAAGTGATTTTTCTCCGACATTTTTTCCCTAAAAAAATATGGGAATTTCAAAAGAAACTCCAAATTGGACAACCCAAGAGGCTGAAACAAGCTTGGAAAATCATAGATGAAACCATCGCCAAATTGATGGCCTCCAAAAGGGAGAGGTTGAAAAATCAGCTAAAAGAAGAGGGAGATGAGCAAGGAGGAGGAGTTGATTTGATCACATCATATATTACAGATGCAAAAAATGATCATAAATTTGTGAGAGACACAGTTTTAAATTTCATGATTGCTGGTAGAGACACTCTAAGTTCAGCTCTCTCTTGGTTTTTCTTTTGTCTTTCAAACAATCCAATCGTCATAGCGAAGATCAGAGAAGAGCTCAAAACAACGATTCCAACAAATGAAGCTCGGGATCAAAGGCGGATATTTTCGATTGAAGAGGTAGATAAGTTAGTTTACTTCCATGGAACTTTGTGTGAAGCTCTTAGACTATATCCTCCAGTTCCTCTGCAACACAAGGTGTCCGTACAACATGATATCCTCCCGAGTGGTCATCACATAAATCCCAAAACAAAAATTTTATTTTCTTTATATGCATTGGCAAGAATGAGTGATGTGTGGGGTGAAGATTGCATGAATTTCAAGCCAGAGAGATGGATTTCAAAAAATGGAAGAATCAAACATGTGCCATCTTACAAATTCTTGGCCTTCAACGCTGGGCCAAGAACTTGCTTGGGAAAACAAGTAGCTTTCACAGAGTTGAAAGTAGTTGCAACTACCATTATTCATAACTATAATATTATTAAACAACCATTGCATGAAGTTGTTCCAAATGCTTCCATTATTCTTCATATGAAACATGGATTCAAGGTTAAGGTTACAAAGAGATGGATTTAAAAGAAGTTAATAGAGGCCAAAGGTTGCAAGTTTCTAGTTTATTCTAGGTCAAATTACATGGCCGATAATAAAAGAAAATGTAATGGATTGTAATATTGTGATAGTATTTTGGTTTTTTTTGTTGATATGGTTTAACGTTGTTATGTACTTATGTTGATTTGGATATAGTTTTATCAATTGAAGTATTAGTAGTAATGTCAAAGTTTTTACTTTTTGTCTAAAATGTAATACTTTTTAATAAAGTATCGAAAGAGATTAAAAGCGACAAAACTTTGTGTGGAGAGAAATTTCTCCCAAAACTCAAAAGAATTTGTTGATAAAACATATGCCAACGAAATAGAGACTTTTCAAGCACATAGCTGCGTCGAAAAAAGTAAAAAAGTAATGTTGTATTTGATTTGACATTTTTTTTTAATGAAATTAGAGATGTCCAAAAAATTCGTGGGAACCCGCCTCGAACAGGGCGAGGAATCCCCGAATACACGGAGAATGGGAGAACGAGTGAGGAATGTTTTTCCCATTTGCAATCCTTGTCCTCGGCCCTAGCCCCAACCCGTGTTCTTGCCCAACCTCGATTTTTTTATACAAATTATAATAAATAAATAAATATATAAAAATTTTAGAGTTGTTATGTTTAGGACTTTATTTACTTTAATTCCGTTTTAATATTCATAATAAAATGTTCTAATTATTGAATTCTAATTTTTATAAATTATGAGAATTTAACATTTTATTTATATCTTTTCAAATTGTATGTATATTATTATTTTATTAGAAAAATTGATAATGTGTTTTAGTTAAATGAAAATTGTAATCTAAATGTTTAAAATAAGGAATTGTTAAAAAATATATATATATTTAATTGAGAAAAAATGGTTAAATTTGTTCAAAAAAATTGTTAAAAAAGTAAAGACAGGAAATTTTTCCCTGCAGAAAATCCCTGTCCTGTTCTCCACGAAAAATTTGCGAGAACGAAAAATGGAATGGGGCCGAGATGGGAACAGAGAAACTTCCTTGTCCCCACCCCGTGGACATTTCTGGATGAAATTAAAAAATGGTTGTGTTTATATCTAAAAATAGAGAAAAATCATACAATTATAAGAAGAGGAGGGTTTTTGTCCTAATATCTTCTCTCCCCAAATTATTTCTCCCCTCTCTCATTTCAGTGGCCATGCATCTCTCCTTTCTCTCTCTTCCATTATTTTTTTTTTTTGTCTCTTTCTCTTTCTTCTCTTTTTAATTTTCTTTTTCTTCTTATCATTTTTTTTTTCATTAATCATCCTTTCGTTATTATTTCATATTTAAATATCTATCACTTTTCCTCCATTTTTGTAGAGCTTTATTTTTTATTAAATTAATTAATTAATAAGATATTTCATGTTCATTATTATTTTTTATTGTTCTTTATTTATTTTAGAATTTATTTACGTGTATGCTAATGAAAACACAAGTGACATATTTACGAGTCTAAGGCATGTTTGAAAGTAATTTTAAAATTATTAAAATCACTTTTATTATATTGAAAATTACTCGGAAACACGCTTTTAATCATTTGAAATTAATTATTATTTAATTTTATGTTTTTAATTACAATTTTCATACCATCAAAATTAATTTTGAATAATTAAAAGCATGTTTTATAGTGGTTTAAAAATTGACAACAATGATTTTAACCATTTTAGAATCACTACCAAACATACCCTAAATATTTATGTTGATAAAATACTAATTTAACGATACATCACCTTCTTATTTACATTTTTAACCATTTTTTTTAATGAAGAACTTAAGTGAAAGTTCTTTAAAAAAAATTTAAGTACCAAATTGAGAATTATTTAATAGAATTAGAAATCAAGTACAATATATTTAGCTAAAAAGTTTTTACTAATAATTAGTTGCAGCTAGAGGTGCATAAATTTCAATAGGGATATTCGCTTGACAATTTTGTTAACGTGGGTTACTTATAAATTTAATTATTTAAAAAACATTTGAATTACTTTCTTAAAAATGAAGGCTAAACTGTATAAAAAAATAATATTAATACCTCAAAACTTTGTCATTTGTTTCTTAAATGTTTCTATTAGATTAATTTCAAAAATTACAATATTACTCTTGATCTTCCATAAATAGTTCAAAATTATTCTTATAGTACAATAAATATGTTAAAATTTTAGATAAAATTTGGGACTTAGAACTTGTGTAACGGTGTTGAAGTCCCAACTTCCATTTCAGGTTATAATCAAATCGATCGCCAAGTTTCAATTTTGAACAAATTTTTTTTAGATTTTTACTTTAATTGTAAGTATTGTAACTTTTGAAAAAATAGAAGTATTTTCAAAGGTACTCTTTGTAGCCTATAAATTATTTGTTAATAGTTTATATCACATTAATTTTGTATATAGGGTTAGCATTTGGCAACAAAAGTCCTACCAACAATAAAGATGATGTAAACTTTAGAGATTAGCTTGACTTAGATTGATTAATTTTATTTTGTAATACAATTTGGAGTGGAATAATTAGCTAACTATCTATCTTTAGTTACAAAATACATTTTGTTTAACATCTCATTAAGTTTTTTTCAATTTGTTGTTATTATTTTCCATTTACAATTTAATTGATTTTATCCTCACATTTTAGTTCATCAATTGAAAATAGATAATGTTGTATCATGTAAAAGACGATCGAGAATAGTAAATTGATAGACAAATAAAGAAAAATTGTATAGGTAAGTCGACTACTTTTTAAAGAAATTAAGAAAAAATATCATTTGCATTGATTAGCACGCAACTAACCTAAAACAATAAATTTTCAAAAAAGAGAGAAAATGTAGTGAAAGAAAGTTGGATAAATGTCCAAATCCATTATGGTTAGTAGTTTGAGAAAGTTGATGTATAAATGAGAAAGATTGAATTACAAGTTTATCCATGGATGTTAGACAAGGCTGATTTTAGTATACGTCGGTCTCCTTCAATTTTATGCTTTATATATATATATATATAGCTATCATTAGCTAGCCTGGTAGTAAATCTGTCTCCTAACCTTTTAAACTTTATGAGATCTATTAAACATTTTTAGTATTTCTGAGATCTATTAGTTTTTAAACTTTTTTTAGTATTTCTGAGATTTATTAGATATAAAATTGAAACAATTTATAGATTTATTAGACTTTTTAATGGGATAAAATCAAAATTGAAAGTTTATAGATCTATTAGTCACAATTTTCAAAATTTAGAGACTAAACTTGTAATTTAATAGTCATATAAATGTAATTTTAAATGCACTGATATATAATATATTTATTAAGTAATATTAATTAAAAAATTATTATAAACCTTTATAGAATTATTCACTGTGATACATAAAAGCAAATAAATCATTCAATCAAATTTTTGTAAAATAATTTTATAGTGATCTAAATATATAAAATAATTTTATAGTGATCCAAATATATAAATATATATACGACAAAAACTTAAAATAGAATTATGTTTTACTTTCCTTAAGTGTAAAAAAGAAAAATTAAAGACTATATATAATTTTCAAAACTAAAAGGAAAAAACAAAAGCTTTAAAAAAAATTATCAAAAGTACGTGGTACGTTTCCAACCTTGTGGAAGATATATATATATAAAAGCCTATATACACAAATGTAAAACGTCACGATTTGAAGGGCACATACCCTAACCCTTTAATAAATCTATCCTTGATAGCAGAACATATCATGTGGTCTAGGAGATCCTGTGTTCAAGTCCACAAGTGAGGGAATTATTAGATGACATAATATTAAATTTATCTCCAACAATCAATTTAAGTTTTTGAGTCAATGATTTAACCATATAAAGGTTTAATTTGTGTCTATTTGATTTTAATTTTTTTAAAAAATAATTATCTTTAAAATTAATTGGCTTGACATATCCAAACTTTTTTAAAGTTAATTTTTTTAGTACATTTAAAAATTAATTGTTCAATAGGATATAAATTTGAATTTGATATAAAATGGAAAACTTAATTTATATTTGTTGTGTTTGGTATATATCTATGATATATGAAATATTTTTTACAGTAAAACTTATTAAACATAAAGTAAAAGTTCATAAACTTATCATCTATCACTTTTTAAAGTTCAAAGGAACACAAAATTCAAAATTTAATAATAATTCAACTACTAAACCTTGTGATTGAACCAACTTATATATATATCATTGATACCGGAATTTAGTATTAACTGTGAATTTATAATTTTCGAAAGGAACTAAACAATCGCCCTACACAATAGAGAAAAAAACTCACACCAGTGTGGTGCTTGGCCACGAACACAATGAAGTTAGTAATCGTTTAGAGTGCTAGAGAGTAGAGAATTCGGGATATATTTCAATGTATCTCAAATGCCTCGAACTCTTTTGATTATATAGAAAATTGGTTTCGTAACGGTCACTTAGCTAATTAATCTTTTGAATAATTAATTTGACGTGAGTAAGTTAATTTAGCCATAACAAATAGTCTCATTGGTGGTTCCAAACATGTGTAGTTGAGCCGGCCCTATGAGAGGTTGGCCTTCGTGATGTTTGTTGATCTTTTGACCCAACTTGCAGAGTTGATCTCTTGACCCTTCTGACTCCATGGGTCGGTCTTCATACTTAGCCAAATAAAATTATGGCTTCATGGTTGTCCCTATGAGTCGGTCTCCATACTTATTAAATAAACATATGGCTTCATGGCCGATCCTATGGATCAGTCTCCATATTTAGCCAAATAAACTTGTGATTTAAATGATCGATCCTATAGACCGATCAATATACTTAGCTAAATTAACATTTGATTTTTCACGTAGAACATAGGTTATAATTCAAACATATTCAAAATTTAATGATAACTCAACCACAAAATTTGTGATTCAACCAACTTATATGTTATAATTCAAACAAAAGAGAAACTAGGTGATGTATTTGAAACAATTATTAGAGTGTTACATCGAATTGTTATTAAGGACAACCACCTTATCTGGCAGTTTTCAATAATTTAATTTTCAAGTACTCGTCTTTCAAAAATATATATCGTCATTTTCAAGTGGCCAAAATATCAGAGTCCTTTTGTGTATTCCCCAACAAATTAAACTTAAAAGAAAGGCCTTTTTATTTTCAGAAATATATATATATATATACACACGCATGTGGATGTCATGTTATTTTCATCTCACTCCAACTTTACAGAAAAATCAAAAATATATTTTTTTCTCTTTTACTTCTGTGGCTCAATTGCTTTAGGCGTCGTTTGGTTTAAGATTTTATAAATGATTGGAAATACATAAAAGATGTTCGAAAATAACATGTTTGAGAATAAAATTGTTAGAAATAAAATATAGTTATATATGATTGTGCATCAAAATGTTATCGAGATTTGAAGGAAACAAATTATGTTTGTGTTTATTTTATGAAATAATCATTATAACTTCATATAATTTTAGTAAATCAATTAATGATAAAAGAATCATTTTAATTGGATAATCAATTGTAAGTATTATATATTTTTAAAAATTGATACTTATACTAAGTTAATTTAATCAATACTGAATTAATTTTTTTTTATTGAAACTAATACTAAAATTAACTAATTAATATTTTTAATAAATAACATTAACTATAATAATTTAGATGTTAATAATATGAACTATCTAATTAAAATTCGTCCCAAGACTAATTGTTTGACTATAAAAAAAAAACCAATTATAATATAGGGTTGTTTGCAAATATAGCAAAATGAGTCAACTTATTTATAAATATAACAAAATGATACCATCTATTAATGATAGACACTGGTAGATATCTATCCGTATTTAGCATCTATCTGTGTCTATCACTGATAGACAATGATATTTTACTATATTTAAAAATATTTTCAGCAGTTTTGTTATTTAAAACAATTACTCTATAATATATGTAAGATATTTATAGTAGATTACTTAATAATTTATGTCAACAAATAATTGCTCTCGTTTAATAATTTTTATTTGTAAAAATTAATGAAGTAAATATTTTTATAAATTATTATTGATTTATTAAAATCAATTATTATACTAATTTTGTTAAATTAACATCAATCAGAATATTCAAAATAAAATTATATAAAGAATAAAAAAAAGACTAAACAAGTTTGAGAATTTCACATTGGAAAAATCAAGGGATCTCACACTCTTAATAAGATAGATGAGTTACTTCTCTAATTGCCAATTGATTTTGAGATGGAACCCCATCGAATATCAGCGATAGACTTCTATCATTTCTATCATTAATAGACCCTGATAAACTTCTATCACAACTATCTAAAAATTTTGCTATTTTGTGTAAATAGTTTTTTTTATTTTTCTATTTTTTAGAAAAAAAACCCTTATTTTAATATATGGGCTTCTTTTTGTTAAATCTTCATTTATGTACTATATATATATATATATATATATATATTACACGTAAATGAAGATTTAACACAAGAATATACATATTAAAATTTAAAAATAATATATGCCGACACATAAGGTGAAAATAATATTTTCCAATGGAAGCAAGTTGCGTCAATAGAAGTCCACCTCTGCTGACGTATCTGATTTACATTGGGAGAAACTTTCTTCCGACAGCCAAATCGACACAAAAATAAAAGCACCGTAACAACATATATTAGATTTGGAAAATTTGAAATAATATTGTAGTTGTTAAAAATATTTATAAAAATATAGTACTTTTTAAAGTATTTACAAAAATATAGTAGATTTTTAATAATAACTTTCTCTCACTTCTCTTCTTTCTCAATTTTCAATAATCTCCACTCATTATCTATATTTTTCCTTTTCTATTTCTTTCCTCTTTCAATATTTCTTCTTCTTCATTCCATCATTTCTCTTCTTTCTCCATTTCTCCTTCATTTTTCTCTATTTAAAATATTTAACTTAAATTCTAATTTTTTTTTCACAATTTGAACAATTATCTTGAATATTTTCCACAACTAATTTGAACAATTACCTCAAATAAAAAGTTTGAACATCAAATATTCATAAAATTAATTTAATTATTAACTATAAAACCTAAATATTATGGGGCTAATCGACTTTGGATTTATTTTGTTAAATTGAACTCAATCTTTTTTGTGGAAGTTCTAACTTTAATTCGATTTAAGGATGGGGAATGATAGTCCGTTTTACACATTGTTCGTTTTGTGGAAAAAAAATTATATGTCAAAATTTAAATGTTCTTAAATCACTAGGTCAATTTAGAAAATTTAAATAAGTATGAAGTTAAATTTTAAATTTAATTTTAAAAGTGATGAAAAATAGTGAAACTAAATTAATTATAATTCGTTTAATTCTAACATTTTGAAACCTATAGATCAAATAGAAAGTAGACCTAGAAGTTAGTAACAAAAAATGTAACTTTTGAAAACTTTATGGATCAAATGGACACTAATTCTAAACTTCATAAACCAAAATTGTATTTTACCTTTTTTTTTTTATTAAATTCATGAAGTTAAAACAAAATTTTAATCTTATTTGCACCACTGCTAAAATATACTAATGTCATTTAAAATAAGAAATGTTGTTATAATTATTTGAAACTTAAAAGTATCTTAATGTCATTTTTTTAATGAATGGAAATTACCATTCTAAATTCTGTTGGGTTGAGACTGCACTAAACCAAAAATTGAAAACTTAAAAAAGTAGTTTTAAAAAATTTATTTTTGTTTTTGAAATTTGGCTAAGAATTCAACTCTTTTACTCTAAATTTCTTGATTTGCTATAAAAAAATAAAACCAAATTTAAATTTTATATATATATATATATATATATAAAAACTTACATTCTGTAAGCATAGTGGAAGATTTCTATTAAAATCTTAAAATTTTGAGATTTCGAGGGCCTTCAAATCTTGATTGGGGAAAATTTTGGTTTTCCTCCAATTTCTACGAAATTTTGAGATTTCGAGAATATTCTGATTCCCTCATTTTCGACGAAATTTCGAGAAAATTTCCAAAAATTTCGACATTTCGAGAAAATTTGAATTCTTTTTCTAAATTAACTATGTTAACTCAGTTTAAAACTTTCAATTTTGTGGTCCTGATTACACACAATTCTATGGTTTTACATGCTAATACTCTATTTGACAAAGAATTAATGTGCTACTTTTTCTAATTTCCAACTTTTTTCAATTTTTAGCTTTATTTTCGGCCCAAAATTTTTATTTATAAAGAAAAACTTCACTCAGTCTTGAGAATGCAACAATAAAACTAATTGTGATCCCGATACTAGCAATGAGATCTTATCCACTATTCTCTTTTAGGCACGAAAATAAAACACACAAATAAGAGACATATTAAAAAAAAGTGAATTTATAAATTTATTAGATATTTTATAAATTTATTAAATATAAAATTAATTATTTTATATATTAATTTTATATAAATATAAAAGTTGTGAGAAATAAATATAAAAGTTGAGAGAGAGAGATTGAAGTGAAAGGGACTATATCGTTACAAATCAAAGTTTAGGGACTAAATTGTTACTTTCATGAAAGTTTAGGAACCAAAAGTGATTTTTAACCTAATTATTAACTATAAAACCAAAATATTATGGGCCAATTGACTTTAGATTTATTTTGTAAACTTGAACTGAATATTTTTTTGTGGAATTTCTAATTTCAATTTGATTTAAGGATGGGAGTGATAGTCCGTTTTACATATCGTTCGTTTTGTAGAAAAAAAAATTATGTGCCAAAATTTAAATATTCTTAAATCAATAGGTCAATTTAGAAATTTCAAATAATTATGAAGTGAAATTTTAAATTTAATTTTAAAAGTGATGAAAAATAGTGAAACTTAATTAATTATAATTCATTTAATTGTAACATTTTGAAACCTATAGATCAAATAGAAATTAGACTCAAAACTCGAGAAAATTTCAAGAAATTTCGACATTTCAAGAAAATTTAGATTTTTTTTTTCTGAATTAACTATGTTAGCTCAATTTAAAATTTTCAATTTTATGGTCTTTATTTTTGGCCCAAAATTTTCATTTATAAAGAAAATCTTCACTCCGTCTCGATCATTTACAACATTACGAAGGCTACTATTGCTTGATCTCTGTGAATTATAAAATAATTAGATAATATTTAAAGTAAATTTAAATTTAAAATCATTAAACAATATTTAATTATACCAATTGATGTAATATTGAGTTGCATCCCTATCAAATTGCCCAATTGAAACTCTCATTGCAACAAACCTTCTATGATAGCTCCAGTAACAGGCTCACCGTCAATAGTTAACCCAAACAATATTTTTATATCTTGTAAGGTGATGGATTGATCGATGAATAGATTGATCGTATAAAATATCGGGATCAATCGGTCCTGATTTTAAAGTCATGATTTAAAAGAAAAAAATTATTTATTTCTCGAGTAAAACATACAAATTATCTATATAAAAAATTATCTAGTAGTAATTGGAAAGAAAAAACTCACAAATTCAACCACAATTATACTTTTTTTCCCCTCAAAGTGACAAGTCCCTCCTTTTTTGTTATTTATTATCGAAACAGCAACAAAAACTATGAAAAAAAACATAATGTACAATATGAGAATATAGATCTTAAAAAAAAACTATTAAAAAATAGAATAGTATGAGAATATAGACAAAATTTATAATTAATTATAAAAATAATAATTTAGTAGTAAATACCTCACAGCTTGAGCAATGCAATTTTTTATTGAACGTGGAGAATAGAAGGAGATAAGTAATAATAATTTAGAAATAAATTAGAATTAAAACCGAAAAGAAGAAAATGAAAGAAGCCGTGAGCAAGAAAAGGAAAAAAGCCGAGAGATATTGAAAATGGATATTTATGTACGTAAATTAAAAAATTGAACAAATTAAAATATTTAAAACTTCTAAGATTGATTGTATTATTTCAAATAAAAAATCTAAGATTAAAATATAATTATTACAAGAATTTAATAATCATTAAGGGGCTATTTTTAGTTTTTTCAAGTCTAGACCAATTGCACTTCGTAGACTCCAAGCGTGGGTCAACACCGACTACCTCCCAGACTTTCTATGAAAAATACTGCCACACTACAATATTCTTATAAATATTTTCTAAACTACAATATTTCTATAATTATTTTTATAGACTACCATTCTTATTTAAAAGATCCGCCAAAATACACCTCAATCGATCAACCGGTCAAAAATGTGGATGTGGAGGACACATCGGTTTTCAGTCTCTCCGCATACTGCCATATAACCCACCTTCAAGAACGCCGTTTGAATCCCTTAATCTAATTTCTTTTTAATTTTAAGTTAAATGTATTAACCCACTTTCAAAATACAAACTCTCATGAAAATTTCTCCCGAACTCTCTCAAATTTTTCATAAACTCTCATAAAAATATCTCCAAAACTCTCAATTTTCTTCTATTTCCACCTCATATAAAAAATGTATTTACTTACTTTGTTTAATACAATACAATCACATATGCATTAAGAAAAAAATAATTATTGTATTATTTTATACATTTTATGTAAATATTCAAGCAGTTGTGATTTTTACATTTTTTTTTAGATTTATTTGGATATGTTTATGAATATTATTAATTTTGTACATGTATTTTATTAGATTCGTAGTTTAGATTTTGAAACCCGATCAAATAGGTTATTTGAACTTTATTTTGAATAATCTCATAAGTTTGTTTAGATTCATATATCATTTTTTTTTGATTTAGAGCTTAAATTGTTTGAGAGAGTTTGAGAAAAAATTTGAGAGAGTGAGAAAGATTTTTGTTTTTGTTTTTGTTTTTTTTTTTTTTTGAAGTGGGTTAATACATTTAACTTAAAATTAAAAAGAAATTGGATTAAGGGAGTCAGACGGCGTTTTTGGGGGTGTGTTACATGGCAGTATAGAGATTGAACCAATGTGTCTCTATACTGGCTATGGTTTTAGGGTCTGTTTTGGGAGTGATTTTAAAATCGCTAAAATCACTTTTGTCATTTTTAAAATCACTAAAAAACACACTTTAATCATTCAAAATTAATTTAATTTTTAATTTTACACTTTTAAATGCAATTTTCCATCATCAAAATTAGTTTTGAAGGATTAAAAACATATTTTATGGTGATTTTAAAAATAACAAAATTGATTTTAACCATTTTAAAATCACTCCCAAACATGCTATTAGTCTTTTTGAAAGACTGAGTTTACAAATTGATATTTTTATATGTAAACTCTAAGAAATATGATTAAGACATTTAAACCTGATTAGTTTTTATGAGATAGTTTAACATTAAATATCTAGTTCACCTATCCTATTGAAAAAGACCTATCTAATTTTTTTTTATTAAAAAACAATAATAAAATTAAATAAAATATCTAAAATCGTACTCAAATAAAAAAATCCACCCGTTCAAAAAAAAAAAAAAAAAATACAAAACACAAAACCTACCCAACTCAATTACTACCGGTTTAAAAAAGGGATTAAGAAAACCACTCATACGTTTTACGAAGTAAAAACATAAATTTTATACATTTAAGAACCAAAAAAATTTGTCAAAAAAAAAAAAAAACCACTCACATGTTTTACGAAGTTAAATCATAAAATTTATAAGTGTAAGAAACAAAAAAATTGTAAAATAAAAAGAACAAAAAAAAAAAAAACATTTGTAGAGATAGTCATAACCAACTAAGTCTAAAAAATGATCAAAACTACGAGCTTCCTTTTCTTGATTTGGAGTAATTTTAAAATCGTTAAAATCATTTTTGTCATTTTTAAAATTACTAAAAAAATACACTTTAATCACTCAAAATTAATTTAATTTTCAATTTTACACTTTTAAATACAATTTTCAATCATCAAAATTAGTTTTGAACGATTAAAAACACATTTTACAGTGATTTTGAAAATGATAAAAGTGATTTTGACTATTTTAAAATCACTCTCAAATATGTTCTTAATCTGTTTCAAACACGATATTTGGACCTCTTCGAAGGTATAAGTCTTAGCTATGCTCAAGTAAATAAATAAAACTAAGTTAAACTATGCCTGTTTTACTATTTATAATTTCATTTTTTTTATTGGTTCACCAAATGGAATGATAGATTCAAACATCTAAATTTTTTTATTGGATATAGATGTTTTAAACAGTTGAATTTTGGTCAGATTGGCAACTTACATAATATATGACTTTTCCCCCTTTAAAATATAGAAAGATAAGGTATATACACCATTGATTGATCAAGATGTCATGATTTTGAATTCTTCCACCCTACATATTTTGTGCTAAATAATTAATAATTGTATAAATTATCAAAACCCCAACTTTATTAATTGAATCAATGTAGGCATTTGTTAGGATTCAATTTTAAATCCGTTAATAATAATTTTTACATTTGCATGAATTTCATTAAATGCAAGGATTAACATAATATTAGAGAGAATAATGTTAGAATCAAACTAAATAAATAGTAGTAATAATTCATGAATATGAGTAGTGACTTTTAATCCTCTCATTGTGCTTTATTTTTCTTTGACTTATTTGGAAAGAATTATAACATATGTGTTTTTTGGCTACGTTGATAGAATTTTGAGAGAAGAATAATTTTGTTAGTCGATTTTTGTTAATTTTAAATCAAATCAAATGAAAATAGTTATAAATTACTAAAAGAGAGTCTAAAGTAATTAACGAAATTCTAGAATTGATAAGAGAGTACTATATTCTAGTTTAATATTTGTTTTATTGTTAATTTAATTTAATTAATGTAATTATATTTTTAATTAATAAGTTAATTATGTTATCTTTTAAGACTATAAATAGTCAATTTAAGATTGTAATTGCATTTGAATATCAATTTAAATATATAACTTTGTTTTTGAGAACTTTCTCTTATCTTACCGATAAATTTGACCTAAAGCCTATTCCACTGCCTTGGTCCCTAGCCTTGCCTATATCAAATAGAGACGGCCATTTACTGTCCTTTCTTAATGAACTCTGGTAACCTGTCATTCATCATCGGCGCATAAATGATAACGGTAGAATTAATATTGTAGTTTTTAAAATTATTTATAAAAATATTGTAGTTTTGAAAGTATTTGTAAAAATATGGTAGTTTTATGATGTGATGGTTAAAATATGGGTAAATTATATATATATTTAAATGGTCGAGTGTTCAAAACACATCTATTTTTTTTTAAATGGTCGAGTGTTGATCGAGTGTTCAACACTCGACCAAACACTTTTTTTTTCTTTCTTCTTCTTTAACAATCAACACTCGACCAAACTCGACCAAAGTGTGCATAACAGCTTTGTAGGGCTCCCAAATAATCTGAAACATAACATAGTATATTAAAAATATTAAATACATAAAAAAAATATGTATACAAATTCAATTAGATTCAGTATTCTTGTACCTGATCAGGTTGAAGCAGATCCAACATGTATCTATACTAACTCACAACATGTGTAGCTGATCTAGTTACACAAAATTGGTCTCTCCACCTATATTATGAAATCAATATTTTAGATTTTAAATTAACTATATTAGTCATATAAAAAATAATTTGTAAATTAAATTAAATTAACATACCGAGAAGCGTATGCTTGTCCAACTAATTGATGCTCGTTGACATGTCGGAGTTGGGGAGCCATTGTTGGAAATCGCTCCCAAGCCTATAATTGCAGAAGTATCAAAGGCCCAACGATTTCACGAACTTCCGGTTTTGTTGCTTTACACAACTGTCTATACAGCCATGCCAAACACGCTCCACCCCAAGAATACAGTCCCGCTTCATGAAGATTGGCTAACAATGGTAGGAACATTAAGTGCACGTAGTGACTTGATTTATCAGAAAACAGACTTCCACCCATCATCTGTAATATGTATGCTCATGTATATCTCATGACAGATTCCTCGTCTGCATCATCATCAAGCCCTGGAAATTGTGTTCCTAACCATGTTAAACTTAATCTGGATCCTCTAATTTTATCAGCAGGTGGGACTACACCGAGTAACAACTGGCAAATATTTAACCAATCATCATGCATTTCTCCGGTAACAGGCTCGCCGTCAACAGGTAACCTAAACAATATTTTTATATCTTGTAGAGTGATAGTACACTCTCCAGAAGGAACATGAAACGTATGTGTCTCTGGCCTCCATCTCTCAACTAGTGCAGTGATGAGATGCCAATCTAACTGAATGAATCCCAACCTGGAAACTCCATAGAATCCTGATGTACGAAGTAATGGTAGTATTCTACGATGCAGTGGGATGGTACGATGAACAGCCGCCTCTCGATGTCTACAGTATATCTCACCTGTAGTACGATCTTGCCATACAACGGATGATTGATGAATTGATTGATCATATAAAACATAAGGATCAAGCAGTCCTGGGTTTAAAGCCATGAAAAGAAAAAAATATATTTATTTCTCTTAGATGGATTACACAATAAAAAAATTAATTACATAATAAAAAATATTAATTACACAGAAAAATATTAATTACATATTAAAAAATATTAATTATACAGTAAAAAAATATTAATTACATAATAAAAAAAATTAATTACACAATAAAAAATATTAATTGTCGGGTGCCTGTCTTTGTAACGAAGGACACTTCCTCCGATTATGACCCAACTGATTGCAAAATCCACACCGTAGTTGAGTACTTGATTCTGACCAGTCCATTTCATTGTGGTATCGCGAGCTCTTTGGTCTACCAGGTTTCCTCAACAACGATGGGTCGACATGTAAGACAGGCATATTTGGATGTGTTATCCAGTAATCTTCGTGTGGTACAGGTTGAAATTGAGGAGAGTAGCATGCAGCGTATGTTGATAGTTTATAGTAGTCCTCAATGAAATCTTCATAGTTCATGTTAAATCGTGAACAAACCGCCATAAAATGCGAGCATGGAATGCCAAATGCTTGCCATTTGTTACATGAACAGTACCGCTCAGACCCATTTAGCCTCAGTGTTTGAATATTTCCTCCTTTAGCATTGAGGCTATGACGTCCGGTTTTTACATGAAACACACCTTCATATCGATCGTATGACTGTACTTCATGTTTACTGGATCTTGCAGCCCACTTCAAAATTTTTTCATGTGCGTACCTAAATGTTTACTCACTTAGTATTACTAATATATTCAACATGAATTGTTAATTACTAAAAAAAATATATATTACCTGGTGTATTTATCTCGACGATCTAAAGCAGCTCTTATTTCTTCTCTTCTTTTTTCAAAATAATTTACACATTTGAAAAATGTTATCTGAGCGAGAGCGTTTATCGGCAACATTCAAGCTCCTTTGAGGACTCCGTTGATGCACTCTGATAAATTTATTGTCATCCACCCGTATCTGACACATCCATCATGTGCTCGAGTCCACTGCTCAATACCAATGTTGTAAAAAAAACTCAAACAACTCTGATTTATTCTTCTGATGTCCTCAATCGCTTTATTTAACTTGCGAATTTGAAATTGACATCTAGCCCGATAAACATAATTCTTTAAGTGATTGAATTTATACTTTTTGTTGAAATTGCTGACAATATGCCGTAAGCAGTATCGATGATGATGTTTTGGTCCCGTCCAACCATTTTCTGGATTGTTCACGGCTGAGATAATGCCAGCATGTTGATCCGAAATCAAACACACCTCTTCGTGTGTAATTATTTCCCTTAGATGTTTCAGAAACCATCCCCATGAATCTGCAGACTCCTCATCAACAACGACAAATGCAAGAGGAAGAAGATGCCCATTAGAATCAACTGATGTAGCAATCAATAATTTTCCTCGATATTTACCATACAAGTGGGTACCGTCTATTTGAATAATTAGCCGACATCTATTAAAGACTTCTATACAAGGACCAAATGCCCAAAATACAAAAGTAAGGATAACATGTCCTTCAGTAGGCGTTTCTTTTACCCTCCACTCCACGCGCGATCCGGGATTGGTCTGTTTAACCATATACAACCATCTAGGTAACAATTTGTATGATTCGTCCTAATCGCCGAACACTTTAGCCAACACCTTTTTTTTACCCTGCCACACCCTATGGTAAGGAACATGGTATCCAAATTTTTTTTTATGTCGGACTGTAGTTGTGCCACGCTAATAGACGGTTTTTCTCTAACGACATCACAAAACTTTAAGGCAATCATTGAAGAATCTAATTGCACATGACTTTGACTTAGTTCTGAGTAAAAACATGTATGTTGATCAACATACTTAGTGATCTCAAATAAGCCATGTGATTTCCTTTTTGTTGCACGGAGTCTCCATTTGCAACCTTCTTCCCACTTCTTACATTAAATTGCCCAAATAGCCGGTGTCGATTCTACTACCTCATATGGTGCGTGATGCCTGATAGAAAAACACTTGACCGCATGTTGTAGCATTTCTTTATCTTGACAAATCATCCCCTTATATAATTGGGTATTGTCAACAACCACAAGGGCTACAATTGAGTCGTGTTCTCTAATGCTATCTATTACATCCATATCTAAATTACTGAATGTATCTGAAGGTAATTCATATTCACGACCATCAAAGTCCAAACCCTCAAATTCATCGTCCGTCTCTGTTCTAAAATCCCTGTATTGATTATTAGCCACCATACCATCATCATCATAGGTTGGTGCAACTGATTCAGGATCAGGGTCCATCGGGTCTTCAAATTGACTAAAGGGTTGTGCATTCAAGTTTATTTCAAACCCTATCCTACTCACATTAACATATAAATCCACTAAGTTTGGGAGTGGCAGTGCGACTGAAAACATCAGATTCATTGCTTGTTCATCAGGAATAGGGAATGGCATAAACCTTACTGATCCTGATGGTGTTGGATTAGGATGTCTATATATTATTTCTAACTGATTTGCTCTCATATCTACACCAAGTGACATCCCTACCATTTCAATGAATTGTTCAAAAACTATTCCACTGTTCACATTTATGCTAAAACCTCCACTAGCTGGTTGGTCATATTCAATACCATCAATACCATCAATCATATGACCATTTGAAAATAACACAAATCCCAAACATTTTTCTGTCATTTTCTAGAAAAAAAAAGACAAACAATACATTACTAAATATTTAACTAATTATCAAACTTAAATCAAATATTATAGAAAATACATAAAAAAATCACTTAGTAATTTGTATTAAAAACTATAAACATCAAGCTTAAATAATTAAAAAAACTCAAATAACAAAAATATTATACTATAAATAAAAATATTCATAGTAAATGCAAAAAATCTAACACTACACCTTTTTTTCAAGAATAGCATAGAAACTCTAATATTAACAAAAAAAAACCTAAGTTTTTAAAAAAAAATGTAAAAAAATTTACTCAAATTAGTAATTTTGTATTACAAAACAAATAAAGTCACTAAACTTTTTAATTTAAAAAACTAATACTAAAAAATCAAATATTATTAAGAAAACAAACAAAAATACTAAACTTTTTGTATTAACAAACTATAACCATAAAATACAAAAAAAAATATTCATAGTAAATGCAAAAAATATAATACTAAACCTTTTTTTTTTTCAAGAATAGCATAGAAACTCTAATATTAACAAAAAAAAAAATCTAAGTTTTTAAAAAAAATGTAAAAAAATTTACTCAAATTAGTAATTTTGTATTACAAAACAAATAAAGTCAGTAAACTTTTTAATTTAAAAAACTAATACTAAAAAATCAAATATTATTAAGAAAACAAACAAAAATACTAAACTTTTGGTATAAACAAACTATAACGATAAAATACAAAAAAAAAAAAAAACTCAAATAACAAAATATTATACTATAAAACAAAAAATAGAAATTTAATAGTAAATGCAATAAATCTAATATTATTTACCATGAAAATGAAAACAAGATAAAACATTAACATGGTAGATCTAACATAATATAAACAAGAATATGAAACTGTAAAAAAAAAAGCTCCTAACATCAATCTATAAATATTCTTAAATTTAACGACGATTAAAAACTAATTAAGAGCATTAAATGGGTTGTATAACATGATATAAATATATAAAAAAATGTTAAAAAAAACTAATAATAAATGAAAAAACTCACAAATTGAACAACGGTTCTACTCTTTTTCTTCTTCAAAGTGGCAACTGTTTCTCCTTCTTCGTTATTTGTTATCAAAACAACAACAAAAACTACAATATATATATATATATAATATGAGAAGATGAATCTTAAAAAAAATTTAATTCAGTCAAAGTGTACCTGTTTTTTGTTCTTTGTTTCTTAAACATCAGCAAAACTATTAAAAAATAAAATAGTATGAGAATATAGATAAAATTAATTATAAAAAAATAAAAATTTAATAATAAATATACAAACCTCGCAATATTAATTAAGCCGTGGAAGAAAAATGAGAGAGTTTGATAGTAGAAAATGAAAGGCCAAGAGTGAAAGCAAGAATTGGAAATGAAAGTAAAGAGGGCGTGAAGCCGGTGAAAGTGATGAAAGTGAAAGTGAAGAGAAGGTTTATAGGAAAGGGGTCGAGAGTTGAAGTCTCGACCCCCAAAACGCCTGTGAACAGCTGCCTATCCCTGCCGATACCTGCCGCCTAGACCTGTAGCTAGTCGAGACTTGAAGTCTCGACTTTTTCTCTTTCCCAAGCAGCAGACTTCTTTGACTGGTGGGAGTTGGGAGCTGAGAGCTGGCAGGATTCTTTGACTGGGGCCTTGGTCGAGACTTCAAGTCTCGACTTCCTCTTGATGTTGAGAGTTGGATTCTCGACCAAATGAGGTTGAGACTCCAACTCTCGACCTACCCTCCACTGCCCAAACGTCAACTCACCTGACAAAAAACTTCAATATTCTTATGAATAGTTTTAAAACTACAATATTCTTCTAATTATTTCTTAAAATCACAATATTCAAATAAAACCTCCTAAATGATAATATTTAGAATTTTATTTTATCTTATCTTATTATTATTATTTTTTTAGGATAATGATAAGATTGCCTTTATTTGTAAAGCTATTTCACTAAAGATATCTTATAGTCTCTCTTATTATTATTATAATTTTTTTTTTCAATTTTAATTTTCAAATAAGAAATTTTCATAAATAAAAAAAATGTCAAACTATTTAAAAAAATAGTAAAAAAAATTGATAAATATTGATATACTTCAATCATTATCTAATAGTGACAGACTTCTATCAGCATTTATCACAACTGTCTAAAAATTTTGCTATTTTATATAAATAGTTTCTCCTTATTTTAATTTTTTTTTTCTTTTATTGTGTTAAAAGATTAACCATGAATTAAATAGTTGTTTTCAAATATAGAAAAATGTGTCAAACTATTTACAACAATAAATAAAAATAGAATTTTATTACCAAGAATTTAGCGATAGAATTCTATCGCAGTCTAGTGCTGATAAACAATAAACTTTTTTATATTTATAAATAGTTTGATATTAATTGTGTTGGTAGTAATTTTCGTTTAATTAAATTTATTAAAATTTATATATAACGCACCAAGAGTGGAGATTGGAGAGGTAGTATTGTTCCACTCTCTATATATATATCCAAGTTTATTGAGTTGCAGAGCTCCAATGGCTTCAAGGGATTTTTCAGCCATATTTTTTGCTTTGATAATTCCTTTTGTTTTAATAATTTTGTCTCGTGTTTGGAGGAGGTGGAATTTCCATGGAGTCGTTCCTTGGAATTGGCCGATTGTGGGTATGACGCCAACAGTTATTGCTCATATCCACCGACTTCATGATCGTATTACTGAAGTCTTACAACAAGTTGGTTTCACTTACTTCTTCAAAGGTATTTGGTTTTCAGGTATGGACTTCCTTTTCACAGTTGACCCTTCAAATATCCACCATATTTTAAGTGCCAATTTCGAGCGCTATCCAAAAGGCTCTGATTTCAAGTACATTTTTGATGTTTTGGGAGATGGAATTTTCAATTCTGATTCAGATGTTTGGAAAAATCAACGCAAAACCGCTCATTCTTTGGTACACCATGAGAAGTTTCTTCAATTCTTGGAGAAAATTACATTGAAGAAAGTGAAAGAAGGTCTGATTCCGGTGCTTGAAAGTGTTTGTGAAAATGGGTTGGTGTTGGATTTGCAAGATGTGTTTCAAAGATTCTCTTTTGATTCAACTTGTATGTTGGTCACTGGCTTCGACCTCCATAGTTTGTCTCTTGAATTCCCTCAAGTTCCTTTCTCCAAGGCCATGGATGATGTAGAGGAAGTGATTTTTCTCCGACATTTTTTCCCTAAAAAAATATGGGAATTTCAAAAGAAACTCCAAATTGGACAACCCAAGAGGCTGAAACAAGCTTGGAAAATCATAGATGAAACCATCGCCAAATTGATGGCCTCCAAAAGGGAGAGGTTGAAAAATCAGCTAAAAGAAGAGGGAGATGAGCAAGGAGGAGGAGTTGATTTGATCACATCATATATTACAGATGCAAAAAATGATCATAAATTTGTGAGAGACACAGTTTTAAATTTCATGATTGCTGGTAGAGACACTCTAAGTTCAGCTCTCTCTTGGTTTTTCTTTTGTCTTTCAAACAATCCAATCGTCATAGCGAAGATCAGAGAAGAGCTCAAAACAACGATTCCAACAAATGAAGCTCGGGATCAAAGGCGGATATTTTCGATTGAAGAGGTAGATAAGTTAGTTTACTTCCATGGAACTTTGTGTGAAGCTCTTAGACTATATCCTCCAGTTCCTCTGCAACACAAGGTGTCCGTACAACATGATATCCTCCCGAGTGGTCATCACATAAATCCCAAAACAAAAATTTTATTTTCTTTATATGCATTGGCAAGAATGAGTGATGTGTGGGGTGAAGATTGCATGAATTTCAAGCCAGAGAGATGGATTTCAAAAAATGGAAGAATCAAACATGTGCCATCTTACAAATTCTTGGCCTTCAACGCTGGGCCAAGAACTTGCTTGGGAAAACAAGTAGCTTTCACAGAGTTGAAAGTAGTTGCAACTACCATTATTCATAACTATAATATTATTAAACAACCATTGCATGAAGTTGTTCCAAATGCTTCCATTATTCTTCATATGAAACATGGATTCAAGGTTAAGGTTACAAAGAGATGGATTTAAAAGAAGTTAATAGAGGCCAAAGGTTGCAAGTTTCTAGTTTATTCTAGGTCAAATTACATGGCCGATAATAAAAGAAAATGTAATGGATTGTAATATTGTGATAGTATTTTGGTTTTTTTTGTTGATATGGTTTAACGTTGTTATGTACTTATGTTGATTTGGATATAGTTTTATCAATTGAAGTATTAGTAGTAATGTCAAAGTTTTTACTTTTTGTCTAAAATGTAATACTTTTTAATAAAGTATCGAAAGAGATTAAAAGCGACAAAACTTTGTGTGGAGAGAAATTTCTCCCAAAACTCAAAAGAATTTGTTGATAAAACATATGCCAACGAAATAGAGACTTTTCAAGCACATAGCTGCGTCGAAAAAAGTAAAAAAGTAATGTTGTATTTGATTTGACATTTTTTTTTAATGAAATTAGAGATGTCCAAAAAATTCGTGGGAACCCGCCTCGAACAGGGCGAGGAATCCCCGAATACACGGAGAATGGGAGAACGAGTGAGGAATGTTTTTCCCATTTGCAATCCTTGTCCTCGGCCCTAGCCCCAACCCGTGTTCTTGCCCAACCTCGATTTTTTTATACAAATTATAATAAATAAATAAATATATAAAAATTTTAGAGTTGTTATGTTTAGGACTTTATTTACTTTAATTCCGTTTTAATATTCATAATAAAATGTTCTAATTATTGAATTCTAATTTTTATAAATTATGAGAATTTAACATTTTATTTATATCTTTTCAAATTGTATGTATATTATTATTTTTATTAGAAAAATTGATAATGTGTTTTAGTTAAATGAAAATTGTAATCTAAATGTTTAAAATAAGGAATTGTTAAAAAATATATATATATTTAATTGAGAAAAAATGGTTAAATTTGTTCAAAAAATTGTTAAAAAAGTAAAGACAGGAAATTTTTCCCTGCAGAAAATCCCTGTCCTGTTCTCCACGAAAAATTTGCGAGAACGAAAAATGGAATGGGGCCGAGATGGGAACAGAGAAACTTCCTTGTCCCCACCCCGTGGACATTTCTGGATGAAATTAAAAAATGGTTGTGTTTATATCTAAAAATAGAGAAAAATCATACAATTATAAGAAGAGGAGGGTTTTTGTCCTAATATCTTCTCTCCCCAAATTATTTCTCCCCTCTCTCATTTCAGTGGCCATGCATCTCTCCTTTCTCTCTCTTCCATTATTTTTTTTTTTGTCTCTTTCTCTTTCTTCTCTTTTTAATTTTCTTTTTCTTCTTATCATTTTTTTTTCATTAATCATCCTTTCGTTATTATTTCATATTTAAATATCTATCACTTTTCCTCCATTTTTGTAGAGCTTTATTTTTTATTAAATTAATTAATTAATAAGATATTTCATGTTCATTATTATTTTTTATTGTTCTTTATTTATTTTAGAATTTATTTACGTGTATGCTAATGAAAACACAAGTGACATATTTACGAGTCTAAGGCATGTTTGAAAGTAATTTTAAAATTATTAAAATCACTTTTATTATATTGAAAATTACTCGGAAACACGCTTTTAATCATTTGAAATTAATTATTATTTAATTTTATGTTTTTAATTACAATTTTCATACCATCAAAATTAATTTTGAATAATTAAAAGCATGTTTTATAGTGGTTTAAAAATTGACAACAATGATTTTAACCATTTTAGAATCACTACCAAACATACCCTAAATATTTATGTTGATAAAATACTAATTTAACGATACATCACCTTCTTATTTACATTTTTAACCATTTTTTTTAATGAAGAACTTAAGTGAAAGTTCTTTAAAAAAAAATTTAAGTACCAAATTGAGAATTATTTAATAGAATTAGAAATCAAGTACAATATATTTAGCTAAAAAGTTTTTACTAATAATTAGTTGCAGCTAGAGGTGCATAAATTTCAATAGGGATATTCGCTTGACAATTTTGTTAACGTGGGTTACTTATAAATTTAATTATTTAAAAAACATTTGAATTACTTTCTTAAAAATGAAGGCTAAACTGTATAAAAAAATAATATTAATACCTCAAAACTTTGTCATTTGTTTCTTAAATGTTTCTATTAGATTAATTTCAAAAATTACAATATTACTCTTGATCTTCCATAAATAGTTCAAAATTATTCTTATAGTACAATAAATATGTTAAAATTTTAGATAAAATTTGGGACTTAGAACTTGTGTAACGGTGTTGAAGTCCCAACTTCCATTTCAGGTTATAATCAAATCGATCGCCAAGTTTCAATTTTGAACAAATTTTTTTTAGATTTTTACTTTAATTGTAAGTATTGTAACTTTTGAAAAAATAGAAGTATTTTCAAAGGTACTCTTTGTAGCCTATAAATTATTTGTTAATAGTTTATATCACATTAATTTTGTATATAGGGTTAGCATTTGGCAACAAAAGTCCTACCAAACAATAAAGATGATGTAAACTTTAGAGATTAGCTTGACTTAGATTGATTAATTTTATTTTGTAATACAATTTGGAGTGGAATAATTAGCTAACTATCTATCTTTAGTTACAAAATACATTTTTTTAACATCTCATTAATTTTTTTTCAATTTGTTGTTATTATTTTCCATTTACAATTTAATTATTTTATCCTCACATTTTAGTTCATCAATTGAAAATAGATAATGTTGTATCATGTAAAAGACGATCGAGAATAGTAAATGTATAGACAAATAAAGAAAAATTTTATAGGTAAGTCGACTACTTTTTAAAGAAATTAAGAAAAAAATATCATTTGCATTGATTAGCACGCAACTAACCTAAAACAATAAATTTTCAAAAAGAGAGAAAATGTAGTGAAAGAAAGTGGATAAATGTCCAAATCCTTATGGTTAGTAGTTTGAGAAAGTTGATGTATAAATGAGAAAGATTGAATTACAAGTTTATCCATGGATGTAGACAAGGCTGATTTTAGTATACGTCGGTCTCCTTCAATTTATGCTTTAATATTATATATATAGCTATCATTAGCTAGCCTGGTAGTAAATCTGTCTCCTAACCTTTTAAAACTTTATGAGATCTATAAACTTTTTAGTATTTCTGAGATCTATAGTTTTAAACTTTTTTAGTATTTCTGAGATTATTAGATAAAATTGAAACAATTTATAGATTTATTAGACTTTTTAATGGGATAAATCAAAATTGAAAGTTTATAGATCTATTAGTCACAATTTTCAAAATTTAGAGACTAAACTTGTAATTTAATAGTCATATAAATGTAATTTTAAAATGCACTGATATATATATTTATTAAGTATATTAATTAAAAAATTATTATAAACCTGTATAGAATTATTCACTGTGATACATAAAAGCAAATAAATCATCAATCACATTTTTTAAAATAATTTTATAGTGATCTAAATATTAAAATAATTTTATAGTGATCCAATATATAAATATATATACGACAAAACTTAAAATAGAATTATTTTTTTACTTTCCTTAAGTGTAAAAAAGAAAAATTAAAGACTATATATAATTTTCAAAACTAAAAGGAAAAAACAAAAAGCTTTAAAAAAAATATCAAAAGTACGTGGTACGTTTCCAACCTTGTGGAAGATATATATATATAAAAGCCTTATACACAAAGTAAAACGTCACGATTTGAAGGGCACATACCCTAACCTTTAATAAATCTATCCTTGATAGCAGAACATATCATGTGGTCTAGGAGATCCTTGTTCAAGTCCACAAGTGAGGGAATTATTAGATGACATAATATTAAATTTATCTCCAACATCATTTAAGTTTTGAGTCAATGATTTAACATATAAAGGTTTAATTTGTGTCTATTTGATTTTAATTTTTTTAAAAAATAATTATCTTTAAAATTAATTGGCTTGACATATCCAAACTTTTTAAAGTTAATTTTTTTAGTACATTTAAAAATTATTGTTCAATAGGATATAATTTGAATTGATATAAAATGGAAAACTTAATTTATATTTGGTTGTGTTTGGTATATATCTATGATATATGAATATTTTTTACAGTAAAACTTATTAAACATAAAGTAAAAGTTCATAAACTTATCATCTATCACTTTTTAAAGTTCAAAGGAGACACAAAATTTCAAAATTTAAATAATTCAACTACTAAACCTTGTGATTGAACCAAACTTATATATATATCATTGATACCGGAATTTAGTATTAACTGTGAATTATAATTTTCGAAAGGAACTAAACAATCGCCCTACACAATAGAGAAAAAACTCACACCAGTGGTGCTTGGCCACGAACACAATGAAGTTAGTAATCGTTTAGAGTGCTAGAGAGTAGAGAATTCGGGATATATTTCAATGTATCTCAAATGCCTCGAACTCTTTTGATTTATAGAAAATTGTTTCGTAACGGTCACTTAGCTAATTAATCTTTTGAATAATTAATTTGACGTGAGTAAGTTAATTTAGCCATAACAAATAGTCTCATTGGTGGTTCCAAACATGTGTAGTTGAGCCGGCCCTATGAGAGGTTGGCCTTCGTGATGTTTGTTGATCTTTTGACCCAACTTGCAGAGTTGATCTCTTGACCCTTCTGACTCCATGGGTCGGTCTTCATACTTAGCCAAATAAAATTATGGCTTCATGTTGTCCCTATGAGTCGGTCTCCATACTTATAAATAAACATATGGCTTCATGGCCGATCCCTAGGGATCAGTCTCCATATTTAGCCAAATAAACTTGTGATTTAATGATCGATCCTATAGACCGATCAATACTTAGCTAAATTAACATTTGATTTTTCACGTAGAACATAGTTATAATTCAAACATATTCAAATTTAATGATAACTCAACCACAAAATTTGTGATTCAACCAACTTATATGTTATAATTCAAACAAAAGAGAAACTAGGTGATGTATTTGAAACAATTATTAGAGTGTTACATCGAATTGTTATTAAGGACAACCACCTTATCTGGCAGTTTTCAATAATTAATTTTCAAGTACTCGTCTTTCAAAATATATATCGTCATTTTCAAGTGGCCAAATATCAGAGTCCTTTTGTGTATTCCCCAACAAATTAAACTTAAAAGAAGGCCTTTTTATTTTCAGAAATATATATATAATATATACAAACACGCATGTGGATGTCATGTTATTTTCATCTCACTCCAACTTTACAGAAAAATCAAAAATATTTTGTTTCTCTTTACTTCTGTGGCTCAATTGCTTTAGGCGTCGTTTGGTTTAAGATTTTATAAATGATTGGAAATACATAAAAGATGTTCGAAAATAACATGTTGAGAATAAAATTGTTAGAGATAAATATAGTATATATGATTGTGCATCAAATGTTATCGAGATTGAAGGAAACAAATTATGTTTGTGTTTATTTTATGAAATAATCTTATAACTTCATATAATTTTAGTAATCATTAATGATAAAAGAATCATTTTAATTGGATATCAATTGTAAGTATATATATTTTTAAAAATTGATACTTATACTAAGTTATTTAATCAATACTGAATTAATTTTTTTTTATTGAAACTAATACTAAAATTAACTAATTAATATTTTTAATAAATAACATTAACTATAATAATTTAGATGTTAATATATGAACTATCTAATTAAAATTCGTCCCAAGACTAATTGTTTGACTATAAAAAAAAAAACCAATTATAATATAGGGTTGTTTGCAAATATAGCAAAATGAGTCAACTTATTTTAAATAACAAAATGATAACCATCTATTAATGATAGACACTGGTAGATATCTATCCGTATTTAGCATCTATCGTGCTATCACTGATAGACAATGATATTTTTACTATATTTAAAAATATTTTCAGCAGTTTTGTTATTTAAAACAATTACTCTATAATATATGTAAGATATTTATAGTAGATTACTTAATAATTATGTCAACAAATAAATTGCTCTCGTTTAATAATTTTTATTTGTAAAAATTAATGAAGTAAATATTTTATAAATTATTATTGATTTATTAAAATCAATTATTATCTAATTTTGTTAAATTAACATCAATCAGAATTTCAAAATAAAATTATATAAAGAATAAAAAAAAGACTAAACAAGTTTGAGAATTTCACATTGGAAAAAATCAAAGGATCTCACACTCTTAATAAGATAGATGAGTTACTTCTCTAATTGCCAATTGATTTTTGAGATGGAACCCCATCGAATATCAGCGATAGACTTCTATCATTTCTATCATTAATAGACCCTGATAAACTTCTATCACAACTATCTAAAAATTTTGCTATTTTGTGTAAATAGTTTTTTATTTTTCTATTTTTTTAGAAAAAAAACCTTATTTTAATATATGGGCTTCTTTTTGTTAAATCTTCATTTATGTACTATATATATATATATATATAATATATATTACACGTAAATGAAGATTTAACACAAGAATATACATATTAAAATTTAAAAATAATATATGCCGACACATAAGGTGAAAATAATATTTTCCAATGGAAGCAAGTTGCGTCAATAGAAGTCCACCTTCTGCTGACGTATCTGATTTACATTGGGAGAAACTTTCTTCCGACAGCCAAACGACACAAAAATAAAAGCACCGTAAAAACATATATTAGATTGGAAAATTTGAATAATATTGTAGTTGTTAAAAATATTTATAAAATATAGTACTTTTTAAAGTATTTACAAAAATATAGTAGATTTTTAATAATAACTTCTCTCACTTCTCTTCTTTCTTCTCATTTTCAATAATCTCCACTCATTATCTATATTTTTCCTTTTCTATTTCTTTCCTCTTTCAATATTTCTTCTTCTTCATTCCATCATTCTCTTCTTTCTCCATTTCCCTTCATTTTTCTCTATTTAAATATTTAACTTAAATTCTATTTTTTTTTTCACAATTTGAACTTATCTTGAATATTTTCCACAACTAATTTGAACAATTACCTCAAATAAAAAGTTGAACATCAAATATTCATAAAATTAATTTAATTATTAACTATAAAACCTAAATATTATGGGGCTAATCGACTTTGGATTTATTTTGTTAAATTGAAACTCAATCTTTTTTTGTGGAAGTTCTAACTTTAATCGATTTAAGGATGGGGAATGATAGTCCGTTTTACACATTGTTGTTTTTGTGGAAAAAAAAATTAATGTCAAAATTTAAATGTTCTTAAATCACTAGGTCAATTTAGAAAATTTAAATAAGTATGAAGTTAAATTTTAAATTTAATTTTAAAAGTGATGAAAAATAGTGAAACTAAATTAATTATAATTCGTTTAATTCTAACATTTTGAAACCTATAGATCAAATAGAAAGTAGACCTAGAAGTTAGTAACAAAAAATGTAACTTTGAAAACTTTATGGATCAAATGACACTAATTCTAAACTTCATAAACCAAAATTGTATTTTACCTTTTTTTTTTATTAAATTCATGAAGTTAAAACAAAATTTAATCTATTTGCACCACTGCTAAAATATACTAATGTCATTTAAAATAAGAAATGTTGTTATAATTATTGAAACTTAAAAGTATCTTAATGTCATTTTTTTAATGAATGGAATTACCATTCTAAATTTTTGGGTTGAGACTGCACTAAACCAAAAATTGAAAACTTAAAAAAGTAGTTTAAAAAATTTATTTTTGTTTTTGAAATTTGGCTAAGAATTCAACTCTTTTACTCTAAATTTCTTGATTTGCTATAAAAAAATAAAACCAAATTTAAATTTTATATAATTATATATATATAGATATAAAACTTACATTCTGTAAGCATAGTGGAAGATTTCTATTAAAATCTTAAATTTTGAGATTTCGAGGGCCTTCAAATCTTGATTGGGAAATTTTGGTTTTCCTCCAATTTCTACGAAATTTTGAGATTTCGAGAATTTCTGATTCCCTCGATATTTCGACGAAATTTCGAGAAAAATTTCCAAAAATTTCGACATTTCGAGAAAATTTGAATTCTTTTTCTAAATTAAACTATGTTAACTCAGTTTAAAACTTTCAATTTTGTGGTCCTGGATTACACACAATCTTTATGGTTTTACATGCTAATACTCTATTTGACAAAGAATTAATGTGCTACTTTTTCTAATTTCCAACTTTTTTCAATTTTTAGCTTATTTTCGGCCCAAAATTTTATTTATAAAGAAAAACTTCACTCAGTCTTAGAATGCCAACAATAAAACTAATTGTGATCCCGATACTAGCAATGAGATCTTATCCACTATTCTCTTTTAGGCACGAAAATAAAACACACAATAAGAGACATATTAAAAAAAAGTGAATTTATAAATTTATTAGATATTTTATAAATTAATTAAATATAAATTAATTATTTTATATATTAATTTTATATAAATATAAAAGTTGTGAGAAATAAATATAAAAGTGAGAGAGAGAGATTGAAGTGAAAGGACTATATCGTTACAATCAAAGTTTAGGGCTAAATTGTTAATTTCATGAAAGTTTAGGAACCAAAAGTGATTTTTAACCTAATTATTACTATAAAACCAAAATATTATGGGCCAATTGACTTTAGATTTATTTTGTAAACTTGAACTGAATATTTTTTTGTGGAATTTCTAATTTCAATTTGATTAAGGATGGGAGTGATAGTCCGTTTTAATATCGTTCGTTTTGTAGAAAAAAAAATTATGTGCCAAATTTAAATATTCTTAATCAATAGGTCAATTTAGAAATTTCAAATAATTATGAAGTGAAATTTTAAATTTAATTTTAAAAGTGATGAAAAATAGTGAAAACTTAATTAATTATAATTCATTTAATTGTACATTTTGAAACCTATAGATCAAATAGAAATTAGACTCAAAACTCGAGAAAATTTCAAGAAATTTCGACATTTCAAGAAAATTTAGATTTTTTTTTTTCTGAATTAACTATGTTAGCTCAATTTAAAATTTTCAATTTTATGGTCTTTATTTTGGCCCAAAATTTTCATTATAAAGAAAATCTTCACTCCGTCTCGATCATTTACAACATACGAAGGCTACTATTGCTTGATCTCTGTGAATTATAAAATAATTAGATAATATTTAAAGTAAATTAAATTAAAATCATTAAAACAATATTAATTATACCAATGATGTAATATTGAGTTGCATCCCTATCAAATTGCCCAATTGAAACTCTCATTGCAACAAACCTTCTATGATAGCTCCAGTAACAGGCTCACCGTCAATAGTTAACCCAAACAATTTTTTATATCTTGTAAGGTGATGGATTGATCGATGAATAGATTGATCGTATAAAATATCGGGATCAATCGGTCCTGATTTTAAAGTCATGATTTAAAAGAAAAAAATTATTTATTTCTCGAGTAAAACATACAAATTATCTAGATAAAAAATTATCTAGTAGTAATTGGAAAGAAAAAACTCACAAATTCAACCACAATTATACTTTTTTTCCCCTCAAAGTGACAAGTCCTCCTTTTTGTTATTTATTATCGAAACAGCAACAAAAACTATGAAAAAAAACATAATGTCAATATGAGAATATAGATCTTAAAAAAAAACTATTAAAAAATAGAATAGTATGAGAATATAGACAAAATTTATAATTAATTATAAAAATAATAATTTAGTAGTAAATACCTCACAGCTTGAGCAATGCAATTTTTTATTGAACGTGGAGAATAGAAGGAGATAAGTAATATAATTTAGAAATAAATTAGAATTAAAACCGAAAAGAAGAAAATGAAAGAAGCCGTGAGCAAGAAAAGGAAAAAAGCCGAGAGATATTGAAAATGGATATTTATGTACGTAAATTAAAAATTGAACAAATTAAAATATTTAAAACTTCTAAGATTGATTGTATTATTTCAATAAAAAATCTAAGATTAAAATATAATTATTACAAGAATTTAATAATCATAAGGGGCTATTTTAGTTTTTTCAAGTCTAGACCAATTGCACTTCGTAGACTCCAAGCGTGGGTCAACACGACTACCTCCCAGACTTTCTATGAAAAATACTGCCACTACAATATTCTTATAAATATTTTCTAAACTACAATATTTCTATAATTATTTTTAGACTACCATTTCTTATTTAAAAGATCCGCCAAATACACCTCAATCGATCAACACGGTCAAAATGTGGGATGTGGAGGACACATCGGTTTTCAGTCTCTCCGCATACTGCCATATAACCCACCTTCAAGAACGCCGTTTGAATCCCTTAATCTAATTTCTTTTTAATTTTAAGTAAATGTATTACCCACTTTCAAAATACAAACTCTCATGAAAATTTCTCCCGAACTCTCTCAATTTTCATAAACTCTCATAAAAATATCTCCAAAACTCTCAATTTCTTCTATTTCCACCTCATATAAAAAATGTATTACTTACTTTGTTTAATACAATACAATCACATATGCATTAAGAAAAAAATAATTATGTATTATTTTATACTTTTATGTAATATTCAAGCAGTTGTGATTTTACATTTTTTTTTAGATTTATTTGGATATGTTTATGAATATTATTATTTTGTACATGTATTTTATTAGATTCGTAGTTTAGATTTTGAAACCCGATCAAATAGGTTATTTGAACTTTATTTGAATAATCTCATAAGTTTGTTTAGATTCATATACATTTTTTTTGATTTAGAGCTTAAATTGTTTGAGAGAGTTTGAGAAAAAATTTGAGAGAGTGAGAAAGATTTTTGTTTTGTTTTTGTTTTTTTTTTTTTTGAAGTGGGTTAATACATTTAACTTAAAATAAAAAGAAATTGGATTAAGGGAGTCAGACGGCGTTTTGTTGGTGTGTTACATGGCAGTATAGAGATTGAACCAATGTGTCTCTATACTGGCTATGGGTTTAGGGTCTGTTTTGGAGTGATTTTAAAATCGCTAAAATCACTTTTGTCATTTTTAAAATCACTAAAAAACACACTTTAATCATTCAAAATTAATTTAATTTTTAATTTTACACTTTTAAATGCAATTTTCCATCATCAAAATTAGTTTTGAAGGATTAAAAACATATTTTATGGTGATTTTAAAATAACAACATTGATTTTATAACCATTTTAAAATCACTCCCAAACATGCTATTAGTCTTTTTGAAAGACTGAGTTTACAAATTGATATTTTATATGTAAATCTAAGAAATATGGATTAAGACATTTAAAACCTGATTAGTTTTATGAGATAGTTTAACATTAAATATCTAGTTCACCTATCCTATTGAAAAGACTATCTAATTTTTTTTTTATTAAAAAACAATATAAATTAAATAAAATATCTAAAATCGTACTCAAATAAAAAAATCCACCCGTTCAAAAAAAAAAAAAAAAAAAATACAAAACACAAACCTACCCAACTCAATTACTACCGGTTTAAAAAGGGATTAAGAAAACCACTCATACGTTTTACGAAGTAAAAACATAAATTTTATACATTTAAGAACCAAAAATTTGTCAAAAAAAAAAAAAAAACCACTCACATGTTTTACGAAGTTAAATCAAAATTTATAAGTGTAAGAAACAAAAAAATTGTAAAATAAAAAGAACAAAAAAAAAAAAACATTTGTAGAGATAGTCATAACCAACTAAGTCTAAAAAATGATCAAAACTACGAGCTTCCTTTTCTTGATTTGGAGTAATTTTAAAATCGTTAAAATCATTTTTGTCATTTTTAAAATTACTAAAAAAATACACTTTAATCACTCAAAATTAATTTAATTTTCAATTTTACACTTTTAAATACAATTTTCAATCATCAAAATTAGTTTTGAACGATTAAAAACACATTTTACAGTGATTTTGAAAATGATAAAAGTGATTTTGACTATTTTAAAATCACTCTCAAATATGTTCTTAATCTGTTTCAAACACGATATTTGGACCTCTTCGAAGGTATAAGTCTTAGCTATGCTCAAGTAAATAAATAAAACTAAGTTAAACTATGCCTGTTTTACTATTTATAATTTCATTTTTTTTATTGGTTCACCAAATGGAATGATAGATTCAAACATCTAAATTTTTTTATTGGATATAGATGTTTTAAACAGTTGAATTTTGGTCAGATTGGCAACTTACATAATATATGACTTTTCCCCTTTAAAATATAGAAAGATAAGGTATATACACCATTGATTGATCAAGATGTCATGATTTTGAATTCTTCCACCCTACATATTTTGTGCTAAATAATTAATAATTGTATAAATTATCAAAACCCCAACTTTATTAATTGAATCAATGTAGGCATTTGTTAGGATTCAATTTTAAATCCGTTAATAATAATTTTTACATTTGCATGAATTTCATTAAATGCAAGGATTAACATAATATTAGAGAGAATAATGTTAGAATCAAACTAAATAAATAGTAGTAATAATTCATGAATATGAGTAGTGACTTTTAATCCTCTCATTGTGCTTTATTTTTCTTTGACTTATTTGGAAAGAATTATAACATATGTGTTTTTTGGCTACGTTGATAGAATTTTGAGAGAAGAATAATTTTGTTAGTCGATTTTTGTTAATTTTAAATCAAATCAAATGAAAATAGTTATAAATTACTAAAAGAGAGTCTAAAGTAATTAACGAAATTCTAGAATTGATAAGAGAGTACTATATTCTAGTTTAATATTTGTTTTATTGTTAATTTAATTTAATTAATGTAATTATATTTTTAATTAATAAGTTAATTATGTTATCTTTTAAGACTATAAATAGTCAATTTAAGATTGTAATTGCATTTGAATATCAATTTAAATATATAACTTTGTTTTGAGAACTTTCTCTTATCTTACCGATAAATTTGACCTAAAGCCTATTCCACTGCCTTGGTCCCTAGCCTTGCCTATATCAAATAGAGACGGCCATTTACTGTCCTTTCTTAATGAACTCTGGTAACCTGTCATTCATCATCGGCGCATAAATGATAACGGTAGAATTAATATTGTAGTTTTTAAAATTATTTATAAAAATATTGTAGTTTTGAAAGTATTTGTAAAAATATGGTAGTTTTATGATGTGATGGTTAAAATATGGGTAAATTATATATATATTTAAATGGTCGAGTGTTCAAAACACATCTATTTTTTTTTTAAATGGTCGAGTGTTGATCGAGTGTTCAACACTCGACCAAACACTTTTTTTTCTTTCTTCTTCTTTAACAATCAACACTCGACCAAACTCGACCAAAGTGTGCATAACAGCTTTGTAGGGCTCCCAAATAATCTGAAACATAACATAGTATATTAAAAATATTAAATACATAAAAAAAAATATGTATACAAATTCAATTAGATTCAGTATTCTTGTACCTGATCAGGTTGAAGCAGATCCAACATGTATCTATACTAACTCACAACATGTGTAGCTGATCTAGTTACACAAAATTGGTCTCTCCACCTATATTATGAAATCAATATTTTAGATTTTAAATTAACTATATTAGTCATATAAAAAATAATTTGTAAATTAAATTAAATTAACATACCGAGAAGCGTATGCTTGTCCAACTAATTGATGCTCGTTGACATGTCGGAGTTGGGGAGCCATTGTTGGAAATCGCTCCCAAGCCTATAATTGCAGAAGTATCAAAGGCCCAACGATTTCACGAACTTCCGGTTTTGTTGCTTTACACAACTGTCTATACAGCCATGCCAAACACGCTCCACCCCAAGAATACAGTCCCGCTTCATGAAGATTGGCTAACAATGGTAGGAACATTAAGTGCACGTAGTGACTTGATTTATCAGAAAACAGACTTCCACCCATCATCTGTAATATGTATGCTCATGTATATCTCATGACAGATTCCTCGTCTGCATCATCATCAAGCCCTGGAAATTGTGTTCCTAACCATGTTAAACTTAATCTGGATCCTCTAATTTTATCAGCAGGTGGGACTACACCGAGTAACAACTGGCAAATATTTAACCAATCATCATGCATTTCTCCGGTAACAGGCTCGCCGTCAACAGGTAACCTAAACAATATTTTTATATCTTGTAGAGTGATAGTACACTCTCCAGAAGGAACATGAAACGTATGTGTCTCTGGCCTCCATCTCTCAACTAGTGCAGTGATGAGATGCCAATCTAACTGAATGAATCCCAACCTGGAAACTCCATAGAATCCTGATGTACGAAGTAATGGTAGTATTCTACGATGCAGTGGGATGGTACGATGAACAGCCGCCTCTCGATGTCTACAGTATATCTCACCTGTAGTACGATCTTGCCATACAACGGATGATTGATGAATTGATTGATCATATAAAACATAAGGATCAAGCAGTCCTGGGTTTAAAGCCATGAAAAAGAAAAAAATATATTTATTTCTCTTAGATGGATTACACAATAAAAAAATTAATTACATAATAAAAAATATTAATTACACAGAAAAATATTAATTACATATTAAAAAAATATTAATTATACAGTAAAAAAATATTAATTACATAATAAAAAAAATTAATTACACAATAAAAATATTAATTGTCGGGTGCCTGTCTTTGTAACGAAGGACACTTCCTCCGATTATGACCCAACTGATTGCAAAATCCACACCGTAGTTGAGTACTTGATTCTGACCAGTCCATTTCATTGTGGTATCGCGAGCTCTTTGGTCTACCAGGTTTCCTCAACAACGATGGGTCGACATGTAAGACAGGCATATTTGGATGTGTTATCCAGTAATCTTCGTGTGGTACAGGTTGAAATTGAGGAGAGTAGCATGCAGCGTATGTTGATAGTTTATAGTAGTCCTCAATGAAATCTTCATAGTTCATGTTAAATCGTGAACAAACCGCCATAAAATGCGAGCATGGAATGCCAAATGCTTGCCATTTGTTACATGAACAGTACCGCTCAGACCCATTTAGCCTCAGTGTTTGAATATTTCCTCCTTTAGCATTGAGGCTATGACGTCCGGTTTTTACATGAAACACACCTTCATATCGATCGTATGACTGTACTTCATGTTTACTGGATCTTGCAGCCCACTTCAAAATTTTTTCATGTGCGTACCTAAATGTTTACTCACTTAGTATTACTAATATATTCAACATGAATTGTTAATTACTAAAAAAAATATATATTACCTGGTGTATTTATCTCGACGATCTAAAGCAGCTCTTATTTCTTCTCTTCTTTTTTCAAAATAATTTACACATTTGAAAAATGTTATCTGAGCGAGAGCGTTTATCGGCAACATTCAAGCTCCTTTGAGGACTCCGTTGATGCACTCTGATAAATTTATTGTCATCCACCCGTATCTGACACATCCATCATGTGCTCGAGTCCACTGCTCAATACCAATGTTGTAAAAAAACTCAAACAACTCTGATTTATTCTTCTGATGTCCTCAATCGCTTTATTTAACTTGCGAATTTGAAATTGACATCTAGCCCGATAAACATAATTCTTTAAGTGATTGAATTTATACTTTTTGTTGAAATTGCTGACAATATGCCGTAAGCAGTATCGATGATGATGTTTTGGTCCCGTCCAACCATTTTCTGGATTGTTCACGGCTGAGATAATGCCAGCATGTTGATCCGAAATCAAACACACCTCTTCGTGTGTAATTATTTCCCTTAGATGTTTCAGAAACCATCCCCATGAATCTGCAGACTCCTCATCAACAACGACAAATGCAAGAGGAAGAAGATGCCCATTAGAATCAACTGATGTAGCAATCAATAATTTTCCTCGATATTTACCATACAAGTGGGTACCGTCTATTTGAATAATTAGCCGACATCTATTAAAGACTTCTATACAAGGACCAAATGCCCAAAATACAAAAGTAAGGATAACATGTCCTTCAGTAGGCGTTTCTTTTACCCTCCACTCCACGCGCGATCCGGGATTGGTCTGTTTAACCATATACAACCATCTAGGTAACAATTTGTATGATTCGTCCTAATCGCCGAACACTTTAGCCAACACCTTTTTTTACCCTGCCACACCCTATGGTAAGGAACATGGTATCCAAATTTTTTTTTATGTCGGACTGTAGTTGTGCCACGCTAATAGACGGTTTTTCTCTAACGACATCACAAAACTTTAAGGCAATCATTGAAGAATCTAATTGCACATGACTTTGACTTAGTTCTGAGTAAAAACATGTATGTTGATCAACATACTTAGTGATCTCAAATAAGCCATGTGATTTCCTTTTTGTTGCACGGAGTCTCCATTTGCAACCTTCTTCCCACTTCTTACATTAAATTGCCCAAATAGCCGGTGTCGATTCTACTACCTCATATGGTGCGTGATGCCTGATAGAAAAACACTTGACCGCATGTTGTAGCATTTCTTTATCTTGACAAATCATCCCCTTATATAATTGGGTATTGTCAACAACCACAAGGGCTACAATTGAGTCGTGTTCTCTAATGCTATCTATTACATCCATATCTAAATTACTGAATGTATCTGAAGGTAATTCATATTCACGACCATCAAAGTCCAAACCCTCAAATTCATCGTCCGTCTCTGTTCTAAAATCCCTGTATTGATTATTAGCCACCATACCATCATCATCATAGGTTGGTGCAACTGATTCAGGATCAGGGTCCATCGGGTCTTCAAATTGACTAAAGGGTTGTGCATTCAAGTTTATTTCAAACCCTATCCTACTCACATTAACATATAAATCCACTAAGTTTGGGAGTGGCAGTGCGACTGAAAACATCAGATTCATTGCTTGTTCATCAGGAATAGGGAATGGCATAAACCTTACTGATCCTGATGGTGTTGGATTAGGATGTCTATATATTATTTCTAACTGATTTGCTCTCATATCTACACCAAGTGACATCCCTACCATTTCAATGAATTGTTCAAAAACTATTCCACTGTTCACATTTATGCTAAAACCTCCACTAGCTGGTTGGTCATATTCAATACCATCAATACCATCAATCATATGACCATTTGAAAATAACACAAATCCCAAACATTTTTCTGTCATTTTCTAGAAAAAAAAAGACAAACAATACATTACTAAATATTTAACTAATTATCAAACTTAAATCAAATATTATAGAAAATACATAAAAAAATCACTTAGTAATTTGTATTAAAAACTATAAACATCAAGCTTAAATAATTAAAAAAACTCAAATAACAAAAATATTATACTATAAATAAAAATATTCATAGTAAATGCAAAAAATCTAACACTACACCTTTTTTTCAAGAATAGCATAGAAACTCTAATATTAACAAAAAAAACCTAAGTTTTAAAAAAAAATGTAAAAAAATTTACTCAAATTAGTAATTTTGTATTACAAAACAAATAAAGTCACTAAACTTTTTAATTTAAAAAACTAATACTAAAAAATCAAATATTATTAAGAAAACAAACAAAAATACTAAACTTTTTGTATTAACAAACTATAACCATAAAATACAAAAAAAAATATTCATAGTAAATGCAAAAAATATAATACTAAACCTTTTTTTTTTCAAGAATAGCATAGAAACTCTAATATTAACAAAAAAAAAATCTAAGTTTTTAAAAAAAATGTAAAAAAATTTACTCAAATTAGTAATTTTGTATTACAAAACAAATAAAGTCAGTAAACTTTTTAATTTAAAAAACTAATACTAAAAAATCAAATATTATTAAGAAAACAAACAAAAATACTAAACTTTTGGTATAAACAAACTATAACGATAAAATACAAAAAAAAAAAAAAACTCAAATAACAAAAATATTATACTATAAAACAAAAAATAGAAATTTAATAGTAAATGCAATAAATCTAATATTATTTACCATGAAAATGAAAACAAGATAAAACATTAACATGGTAGATCTAACATAATATAAACAAGAATATGAAACTGTAAAAAAAAAAGCTCCTAACATCAATCTATAAATATTCTTAAATTTAACGACGATTAAAAACTAATTAAGAGCATTAAATGGGTTGTATAACATGATATAAATATATAAAAAAATGTTAAAAAAAACTAATAATAAATGAAAAAACTCACAAATTGAACAACGGTTCTACTCTTTTTCTTCTTCAAAGTGGCAACTGTTTCTCCTTCTTCGTTATTTGTTATCAAAACAACAACAAAAACTACAATATATATATATATATATAATATGAGAAGATGAATCTTAAAAAAAATTTAATTCAGTCAAAGTGTACCTGTTTTTTGTTCTTTGTTTCTTAAACATCAGCAAAACTATTAAAAAATAAAATAGTATGAGAATATAGATAAAATTAATTATAAAAAAATAAAAATTTAATAATAAATATACAAACCTCGCAATATTAATTAAGCCGTGGAAGAAAAATGAGAGAGTTTGATAGTAGAAAATGAAAGGCCAAGAGTGAAAGCAAGAATTGGAAATGAAAGTAAAGAGGGCGTGAAGCCGGTGAAAGTGATGAAAGTGAAAGTGAAGAGAAGGTTTATAGGAAAGGGGTCGAGAGTTGAAGTCTCGACCCCCAAAACGCCTGTGAACAGCTGCCTATCCCTGCCGATACCTGCCGCCTAGACCTGTAGCTAGTCGAGACTTGAAGTCTCGACTTTTTCTCTTTCCCAAGCAGCAGACTTCTTTGACTGGTGGGAGTTGGGAGCTGAGAGCTGGCAGGATTCTTTGACTGGGGCCTTGGTCGAGACTTCAAGTCTCGACTTCCTCTTGATGTTGAGAGTTGGATTCTCGACCAAATGAGGTTGAGACTCCAACTCTCGACCTACCCTCCACTGCCCAAACGTCAACTCACCTGACAAAAAACTTCAATATTCTTATGAATAGTTTTAAAACTACAATATTCTTCTAATTATTTCTTAAAATCACAATATTCAAATAAAACCTCCTAAATGATAATATTTAGAATTTTATTTTATCTTATCTTATTATTATTATTTTTTTAGGATAATGATAAGATTGCCTTTATTTGTAAAGCTATTTCACTAAAGATATCTTATAGTCTCTCTTATTATTATTATAATTTTTTTTTCAATTTTAATTTTCAAATAAGAAATTTTCATAAATAAAAAAAATGTCAAACTATTTAAAAAAATAGTAAAAAAAATTGATAAATATTGATATACTTCAATCATTATCTAATAGTGACAGACTTCTATCAGCATTTATCACAACTGTCTAAAAATTTTGCTATTTTATATAAATAGTTTCTCCTTATTTTAATTTTTTTTTTTCTTTTATTGTGTTAAAAGATTAACCATGAATTAAATAGTTGTTTTCAAATATAGAAAAATGTGTCAAACTATTTACAACAATAAATAAAAATAGAATTTTATTACCAAGAATTTAGCGATAGAATTCTATCGCAGTCTAGTGCTGATAAACAATAAACTTTTTTATATTTATAAATAGTTTGATATTAATTGTGTTGGTAGTAATTTTCGTTTAATTAAATTTATTAAAATTTATATATAACGCACCAAGAGTGGAGATTGGAGAGGTAGTATTGTTCCACTCTCTATATATATATCCAAGTTTATTGAGTTGCAGAGCTCCAATGGCTTCAAGGGATTTTTCAGCCATATTTTTTGCTTTGATAATTCCTTTTGTTTTAATAATTTTGTCTCGTGTTTGGAGGAGGTGGAATTTCCATGGAGTCGTTCCTTGGAATTGGCCGATTGTGGGTATGACGCCAACAGTTATTGCTCATATCCACCGACTTCATGATCGTATTACTGAAGTCTTACAACAAGTTGGTTTCACTTACTTCTTCAAAGGTATTTGGTTTTCAGGTATGGACTTCCTTTTCACAGTTGACCCTTCAAATATCCACCATATTTTAAGTGCCAATTTCGAGCGCTATCCAAAAGGCTCTGATTTCAAGTACATTTTTGATGTTTTGGGAGATGGAATTTTCAATTCTGATTCAGATGTTTGGAAAAATCAACGCAAAACCGCTCATTCTTTGGTACACCATGAGAAGTTTCTTCAATTCTTGGAGAAAATTACATTGAAGAAAGTGAAAGAAGGTCTGATTCCGGTGCTTGAAAGTGTTTGTGAAAATGGGTTGGTGTTGGATTTGCAAGATGTGTTTCAAAGATTCTCTTTTGATTCAACTTGTATGTTGGTCACTGGCTTTGACCTCCATAGTTTGTCTCTTGAATTCCCTCAAGTTCCTTTCTCTAAGGCCATGGATGATGCAGAGGAAGTGATTTTTCTCCGACATATTTTCCCTAAAAAAATATGGGAATTTCAAAAGAAACTCCAAATTGGACAACCCATGAAGCTGAAACAAGCTTGGGAAATCATAGATGAAACCATCGCCAAATTGATAGCCTCCAAAAAGGAGAGCTTGGAAAATCAGTTGAAAGAAGAGGGAGATGAGCAAGGAGGAGGAGTTGATTTGATCACATCTTATATTACAAATATGAACAAAGATGATAAATTTTTGAGAGACACTGTTTTAAATTTTATGATTGCAGGTAGAGAGGGTCTAAGTTCAACTTTCTCTTGGTTTTTCTTTTGTCTTTCGAACAATCCAGACATCGTGGTGAAGATTAGAGAAGAGCTCGAATCAACGATTCCAACGGATGAAGCTCGAGATCAATGGCGAATATTTTCAATTGAAGAGATAGATAAATTAGTTTACTTCCATGGAACTTTGTGTGAAACTCTTAGACTATATCCTCCACTCCCATTCCAACATAAGGTGTCCGTACAACATGATATCCTCCCAAGTGGTCATCACATAAATCCCAAAACAAAAATTTTGTTTTCTTCATATGCATTGGCAAGAATGAGTGATGTGTGGGGGAAAGATTGCATGGAGTTCAAGCCAGATAGATGGATTTCAGAAAATGGAAGAATTAAACATGTGCCATCTTATAAATTCTTGGCCTTCAGTGCTGGGCCAAGAACTTGCTTGGGAAAACAAGTAGCTTTCATTGTGTTGAAAATAGTTGCAGCTGTCATTATTCATAACTATAATATTATTAAACAAACAGGACATGAGGTTGTTCCAAATGCTTCCCTTATTCTTCATATGAAGCATGGATTCAAGGTTAACGTTACAAAGAGATGGATTTAAAAGAAGTTAAAAGAGGCCAAAGGTTACAAGTTTCTAGTTTCTTCTAGGTCAAATTACATGGTCGATAATAAAAGAAAATGTAATGGATTGTAATATTGTGATAGTATTTTTTTTTTTTTTTTTTGTTGACATGGTTTAACATTGTTATGTACTTATGTTGATTTGGATATAGTTTTATCAATTGAAGTATTAGTAGTAATGTCAAAGTTTTTATTTTTTTGTCTTAAATGTAATACTTTTTAATAAAGTGTCGAAAGAGATTAAAAGCGATGAAGCTTTGTGTGGAGAGAAACTCTCTCCCAACACTCAAAAGAATTTGTTGATAAAACATATGCCAACGAAATAGAGACTAATTTTCAAGCGCATGGCTTTGTCGAAAAAAGTAAAAAAGTAATGTTGTATTTGATTTGACACTTTTTTAGGAGAATTTTTAAAAATAAGAAAAACTATTTACGTAAAATAATTAATAAAATTTTTAGATAGTTGGGATAGATACGGATCGAATATCAATGTTTATTAATGTATTTTTTACTATTTTTTTTTTGTAAATAGAAGTCTATCTGTCTCTCTCTCTCTTCCATCATCTTTTTTTTCTTTTTGTCTCTTTCTCTCTCTTCTCTTTTTAATTTCCTTTTTGTTCTTATCATTTCTTTTTCATTAATCATCCTTTCGTTATTATTTCATATTTAAATATCTATCACTTTTTCTTCATTTTTGTAGAGCTTTATTTTTTTATTAAATAAATTAATTAATAAGACATTTCATGCTTATTATTATTTTTTGAAAAATTATTATAAACAGAAAAAATATCAAACGATTTACAAATATAGAAAATTTTTATTGTCTATCAGCAATAGATTGCGGACAATAAATTTTTTTTTATATTTGTGAATAGTTTGACTCATTTTTCTATATTTAAAAACAATCATTTATTTTTTTTATTTTAGAATTTATTTATGTGTATGCTAATGAAAACATAACATGTGCATATGTTTTTAAAAGAAAAAATAAAAATAAATTTCATTAGTGAAATAAAGAATTGTGGATAGGCTGATTGTGTAATCCTCAACACACATTTCAAAAAAAAAAAAAAAAAAAAAAAAAAAAAAAAAAAAAAACTTCACTCACAAAACTATATATCAAAAGCATGCATGTTGTGCAAAATTTACAGAGTTTGTCAAATAATGTAAAAAATAATCCTATATATTATTGAACTAATTGAGATTTTTCTTTATCTTAAGAGTAAAATTTTGAGACTAAAATGATTAATTAGGATTAAATTGAAAAAATTACCTTACAAACATTAGGCTAATTATACAAATTAAAATACTCGATCTTTTAGTTAATTCTCAATTTGGTTCTTAATTTCTAAAATTATAAAGTTTATCCATAATGTATTGAAAGTTTTCAATTAGGTTCTTCCTCTAAAAGAAATTGTTAAAGTTTGTCCTACAGAGTTGATGCACGGTCAAATAATTGATTTATTATAGGGCTTACCAGATAAATAGCAAAATCTAAAGTTTCATTTGGAAAAATAGCAAAAACTTTTTAAAATTGTAAAAATAACAAAACGATTGTTTTAAATAAAAAAATACAAATGAGCAAAGACCTAAACTACCCCTACACACTCAAAATGATAAAACTCATGTCAGAAACTACAACAAATCCAAAAACAGTAAATACATGGTATTGAAAGGTATTCTAAAAGCCCCACCAAATCCCAAATCAAATCGGTGATTTAATTGAAGTCAACCCATATCACAGAAACCAAAAGTTAACAATAACCACGAAACAGCCCTATAGTCACCTAAACACTATTGGCCGATTCCTCTGATGACCACAATGTGGAAAAGCTTGCGATCGGCGACCTTGTTTGTGGGTAAAACTTCGCAGAAAAGAGATCTAAGGAGAGCGAGACAAAATGATACGGAGATGATAAATGAGCTAGGAAGAGAAAGAGAAGAAGATCCATGGCGTGCGGTAGCATCTGTGCAACATCGTCGTGCAGAAGAAGGTTGAGGGAGATTTGTGACATCATCAGTGCAATAGAAGATTGTCTTCTTGCGAATGAGGAGAAGAATGTTGAGTTGAGGGGAGGGGAAGGGCGACATTGGTAGTAACTAGGTTTACTTTTGTTTTGTTTTTTTAATTTAATTTAATTAGATTTTAACTCACAAACCTTATATAACAAATAAATAAATATTTCCTTAACCTAAATTAAAATATCTTTTCCATTTTTTTTTAAAAATAATTTGAAACTTAAAACTTTGAAAATTAAAATATTTTAATTTAATCTATTGTGAATTTAATTTATTAGATTTCAAAATTTAAAAGATATGAAATCCGAAAAAAAAACTGAGAAAAACAAAAGATAATTTCAAATTTGAATAGAGAGAAAAATCATGAATTAGGGAGAAAAATTAGGAATTAAGGAGAAAAATTAGGAATTAGGTAAAAAAAATCAGAAATCAAACACAATTACCTGTATATGTAAATAGTGCAGAAAAATTTCTAAACAAGGGCCAGAGACTATTTAAATATGATAACAGTTGATACCATATTTCTAACACAAAATGCGATTATACTGTATATGTATAGTTTTTAAAAGTATGAAGGATAGATTTAAATAGATAATTGTGAAAAAAATAAAAAAAAATCAAGAAAAATCTTAAATATAAATTATTGACAATCTTTTCTTTATAACATAAACAATATTTTGTTTTAATTAGAAACCATGAAAAATGATGTATAAAATCATTTTCTAGAGTAGTTATCAAAATAAGGAAGAAATTTGTTTATTTTGAATCATGTGCTAAAATAGTTATAAAAATCTAGTTTGAATATTGAAAATTGATTCAAATTCAAAAAGAGAACGAAATTCACGAAATGACGCTCAGATTCAATTTTAAAATAAAATTTATTAGATTGTAATCTGATTAAGTTGGCTATCAATCAAGTTCCTCAATTACATTGTATTTATATCTTGGTTCTTAATCAAGTTCTTCACATACACTGTATTTAATTGTCCAGACATACGAATCAACTAAGGGCAAAATAGGTATTATGAAAAAGTAACCCATGTGCCTTGCACACGTTTTGCCATAAATCTTATTATTTTCAATTTTTGCTAAATATCCAAACAAAACTTCATTTTTTGCTATCTCGTCCAATTTCTCTTTATTATAATATTTGGACACTTTATATAGTCGACTGTATATACCATTTGACACAACTTAAAATGTCCATTCTCAAAATTTGACACACTCATTAACCAAATTTATATATTCTAAATCCATACATATTCTCAAGTGACATGCTTACCGAGTCTAAATATATATATTGTTGATGTAAGATTTAGGACAGGGGAAACGCATCTGACCCTCACATGATATCATCAATTGAATTTATAATTCAGAGAAGAGAAGACCTTGCAGAAAAAGAAAAATAGCTTCAATGCCTAAGTCAGTAAGAGAATTATAAAATAGGAAAGAAGTTTGGAGTCACGATGGTTTATTTACAGGAATTGGACCTAGGGTTTTATTATGACCCTACCAGGATCAACATATGAGTTTTCTAATACCAAACTAGGATCAAATCTCACTTGGGTCTCCTTCCTACGTACAATCCCCGTTTAGGGAGATTTTGGTCGGCTCGACTCGACTTGGTTCAGCTCGGCTCAAAATTGGGCCGAGCCTGCAATTTGAGCTTCTAGCTCAAACCGCTTGTCTTTCTTTAGTCCTGTATGGTCCTAACTTTTACCTGCATGCCCTCTGATCCAAAATCACCTCAACATATATGTTGATAAAATACTAATTTAATGATACATCACCTTCTTATTTACATTTTTAACCATTTTTTTAAAGTACCACAGTGAGAATTATTTATTAGTATTAAAAATCTAGCACAATTTATTTAGCTAAAGAGTCTTACTAATAATTAGTTACAGCTATGGATGCATAAATTTCAATAGGATACTCGCTTGACAATTTTGTTAAGGTGAGTTACTTATAAATTTAATTATTTAGAAAACATTTGAATTACTTTCTTAAAAATGAAGGCTAAACTGTATAAAAAAACATTAATACCTTAAAACTTTCTCATTTGTTTCTTAAATGCATCTATTATATTAATTTCAAAAGTTATAATATTACTGTTTGTTCTCTTTGATCTTTCATAAATAATTCAAAATTATTCGTAGAATATAATAAATGTGTTAGAATTTTAGATTAAAATTTAGACTTAGAACTTGTGTAACGGTGTCCAAGTCCCAACTTTCATTCAGGTTATAATCACATCGTTTGCCAAGTCTCAATTTTGAGCAAATTTTTATTAAATTTCTACTTTAATTAAAGTTTTGAAACATATATGAAAGACAAAGGTAATATTGCAACTCCTAGAAAAAAAATAGAGGTATTTTAAAATGTACTTTTTGTAGCCTATAAATTAGAGAAATTGTTTTAAATGAAAAAATAATGAAACTATTTACTAATATAGCAAAAAGCACACATTGGGATGAGTAAACTTTTTGTCATTTTGTTATATTTGTAAATAGTTTTATTATTTTATTATTTATGAAAAAACCCCTTTAAATTATTTGTTAATAGTTTATATCACATTTATTTTGTATATAGATTTAGCATTTGGCAACAAAAGTCCTACCAACAATAAAGATATGTGAACTTTAAGATTAGCTTGACTTAGATTGATTAATTTTATTTTGTAATACAATTTGGAGTGGAATATAATTAGCTAATTATCTATCTTTAGTTACAAAATACATTTTGTTTAACATCTCATAAGAATTTTTTAATTTGTTGTTATTATTTTCCATTTACAATTTAATTAATCTTATCCTCATATTTTAGTTCATCAATTGAAAATAGATAATGTTGTATCATGTAAAAGACGATCGAGAATGGTAAATTGATAGACAATTAAAGAAAAATTGTATAGGTAAGTCGACTACTTTTTAAAAAAATTAAGAAAAAAAATCATTTGCATTGAATAGCACCTAACTAACCTAAAACAATAAATTTTCAAAAAAGAGAGAAAATATAATGAAAGAAAGTTGGATAAATGTCCAAATCCATTATGGTTGGTAGTTTGAGAAAGTTGATGTAGAAATGAGAAACATCCAACTACAAGGAAAAATTTTAGTATAGGTCGGTCTCCCTCAATTTTATGTTCTTTATATATATATATATATATATATATATATATATATAACTGACACAATATTAATATCATTAGCTAGCTCAGTATTAAATCTGTCTCTTAGTTCCTCCAGACTTTTTCAGATCTATTAAACATTTTTAGTATTTTTGAGATCTATTATTTTTAGTATTTCTGAGATCTATTAAATATAAAATTGAAACAATTTATAGATTTATTAGACTTGTTAAGGGGCTAGAATCAAAATTAAAAGTTTATAGATCTATTAATCACAATTTTCAAAATTTAGGAACTAAACTTGTAATTTAATAGTCATATAAATGTAATTTTAAATCAACTGATTATATAATATAATTATTAAGTTATACTAATTAAAAAATTATTATAAATCTTTATAGAATTATCGACCGAGATACTTAAAAAGCAAAAAATCATTTAATCAATTTTTGTAAAATAATTTTGTTATGATCCAAATATATAAATATATACATGACAAAAACTTAAAATAGAATTAAGTTCTACTTTCTTGAAGTGTACAAAAGAAAAATTAGACTATATATAATTTTCAAGACTAAAAGGAAAAAAAACAAAAGCTTTAAAAAAATCATCAAAGGTATATTTCGAACCTTGTGGAAGATATAGAGACTTATAGCCACTAACAAACACGTTTGCTTCTAAAATTTATATATTTAATAGGGAAATTACTATAAACAGAAAAAATATCAAACTATTTACAAATATAGAAAAATTTTATTGTCTATCAGTGATAGACCGTGATAGAATTCTATTGCTTTCTATCGCTCAAGCAAATGAATTCTATCGATTGAGCGATAGAAAGCGATACAATTCTATCTAAAATTTTTCTATATTTGTAAATAGTTTTGCTCATTTTTCTATATTTGAAAATAGCCCTATTTAATATAGATATTTTTTTATTTATATTTAACAAAAAAAACTATATACACAAATATAAAACGTCATGATCTGAGGGGCACGTACCCCTAACCTCTTAATAGATCTACTCTTGTAGCAGAGCATGTGGTCCAGGAGATAGTGTGTTCAAGTTCACAAGTAAAAGGAGTGTTAGATAATATAATATTAAATTTATCTTCACCCATTGACTTAAACTTTTGAGTCGAACAACAATTTAACCATAAAAAGATTTAATTTGTGTCTATTTGATTTTAATTTTTTTTTTAAAAAGAATTGTCTTTAAAAGTAATTGGCTTGACATATCCAAACTTTTTAAAGTTAATTTTTTAGTACATTTAAAAATTAATTGTTCTATAGGATATAAATTTGAATTTTATATATAATGAAAAACTTAATTTATATTTATTGTGTCGTATATCTATGAATTCTTAAAAATATAGAATAAGTCAAAGATCTATTTAGACACAAAATTGAAAATTTAGAAAAGTTATTAGACACAAAACTAAAACTTTTAATGATCTATTAAACATTTTTTAGAGTCAAGAAATTTATTAAACAAGAAGTAAAAGTTCATAAGCTTATCTTCTATCACTTTTTAAAGTTTAAAAAAACATAAAATTCAAAATTTAATCATAATTCAACTACTAAACTTGTGATTTACCCAACTTATATATATGTCATTGATATCGAAATTTGGTATACTAACTATGAATTTATAATTTTCGGGAGGAACTGAATAATCGCCCTACACAATAGAGGAAAAATTCACACTAGTGTGGTGCTTGGCCACAAACACAATCAAGTTAGTAATCGATTAGAGTGCTAGAGAGTAGAGAATTTGGGATATCTTTCAACGTACCTCAAATGCCTCGAGCCTTTTGATTATATATATATATAGAAAATTGATTTTGTAACAGTCACTTGGTTAATTAATCTTTTGAATAATTAATTTGACGTTAGTAACTTAACTTAGCCACAATAAATAGTTTCTTTGGTGGTTCCAGACACACGTAGTTGGCCTAAAACGAACACTTGGGCATAATTTACCTATCATCGCCGACCCTATGAGAGATCGGCCTTCGTGATGTTTGTTGATCTTTTGACCCAATTTTGCGGAGTTGATCTCTTGGTCCTTTTGACTCCATGGGTCGGTTTCCATACTTAGCCAAATAAACTTATGGCTTTATGGTTGACCCTATGGGTCGGTCTCCATACTTAGCTAAATAAACTTATGGCTTCATGGTTGACCCTATGGGTCGGTCTCCATACTTAGCTAAATAAACTTATGGCTTCATGGTCGATCCTGAAGGTCGGTCTCCATAATTAGCCAAATAAACTTATGACTTTATGGTCGATCCTATATACCGATCTCCATACTTAACCAAATAAACATTTGATTTTTTTACCTAGAACATAAGTTATAATTCTTCAAAATTTAATGATAACTCAACCACAAAATTTGTGATTCAACCAACTTGGTCATAATTCAAAACAAAAGAGGAACTAGGTGATGTATTTGAAACAATTATTAGAGTGTTGCATCGAATTGTTATTAAGGACAACCACCTTATCTGACAGTTTTTAATAATTTAATTTTCAAGTACTCGTCCTTCAAAAATATACATCGTCATTTTCAAGTGGACAAAACTCTTTGGCCAAAAGAGTCATTTTGTGTATTCCGAATCCCAAACAAATTAAACTTAAAAAAAAGCCTTTTTATTTTCAGTATATATATATATATATATATATATATATATACATATATACACCATGCTATTTTTATCTCACTCCAACTTTACAGAAAATTTAAAGAAATATTTTTTTCCCTTTTCTTTCTCTTATGTTTTTTTTAAAAGTACTAGAAGTCGAGGGATCAGTGAGCGCACCGGAATATCTAAACTAGAAAAATAAAGAAAACTATTTACACAAAATAACAAAACTTTTAGATAGTTGTGATAGACGCAGATGCTGATAAAAGTATATCAATATCTATCAGTAATTTTTTTTTGCTATTCTCTGTAAATAGTTTGATATTTTTTCTATATATAAAAATTTTCCCTTTTTTTGAAAATTATTATAGACAAGAAAAAATTTAGTGTCTATAGTGATAAATCACAATAGAATTTTATTGCTTGAGCAATAGACAACGATAGAAGTCTATTGCTCAAGCGATAGACATCTATCACAGATAGACAGTAAAATTTTTCTATATATTTATAAATATTTTGGTTCATTTTTCTATATTTGAAAAGAATCCTCTTTTTTTAATAAAAAAGAAAAGTCATGGGGTTATATTAGGAAAATGGACCCAAAATCATACCATTATAAGAAGAAAGCTCTTTTTTTTTTCTTATCAATTTTTTTCTTTTCATTAATCATCCTTTTCGTTATTATTTTATATTTAAATATCTGTTACTTTTTCTTCAATTTTGTAGAGCTTTGTTTGTTTTGTTTTTTTTTTTTTTTTTTTTAAAGAAATTGCGTTAAAGTGACTCAAGTTTAGGTTTAATAAATAGAAAATAATTAATACATATAAATATTCGAATAAATATTTTTTTTAGCAAGCTAACAAACCAAAATATGAACAACTCACCCAAAAAATGAAAATCAAATTAGTCCCACATTGATCCAAATATTGATACTTTGAGGCTTGCATGCAATAAATTAGATTTATCGTACCACATAAACACGTTGACAACAATCAAATGAAATAATAAAAAAAATAATAAACCTAAACCCTAGACAATATCAACTATCCTTTCTAACCCTAATATGTAAAAACTGTGTATAAATGATTTTGAAGTGTATGTGCGCATATGTTTAATTAACATAGATATATGAGAATTTTTAAAAATAGAAAAACAAGAAAAATTATTTACACAAAATAGTTAAATTTTTAGATAGTTGTGATAGCCGATGATAGAAGTCTATCAGGATCTATCAATGATAAAAATGATAGAAGTCTATTACTGATATATGCTAATAGAAGTCTATCAATGTCTATCAGTATTTTTTTTCTACCATTTTCTGTAAATAGTTTGACATTTTTTCTATATGTGAAAATTTCCTCAAGATATACTGTGTACTCTTAGAAAAAAAAAACAAGCACTACAAGAAATCTGAGCTTTGGTGTCGGTTGGAAAAACTAAATACGGATGTACAATGTTGGTTTCTTATAAAAAAAAGAAAGCGGATCTTTAATGTTGGTTTTAAACTGACATTGTAGGCATACCTATAATGTCGGTTTAAAACCGACATTGCAGGTGACCCTCTTTTTTGAATCCCAAACAATTTTTTAATTTTAATTTTTTGTTTTCCCTCTCTCTCCCATTTTCATTTCCTTCTCAAATTTTGTTTTCCACTTTCCCTCTCAAATTTTGTTTTCCACTTTACTTTCCTTCTCAAATTTTATTTTCCACTTTTCCTAATTATCAATTAGAAAATAAAAAATAAAAACAACTCCAAACCCTATTATTTTTTTCTCTCCATTTCTCTTCCACTTTTCCTTCTTCTCTCTCCATTGCTCCCCCTTCTCCTTCTTATTCTTCTTCTTCAGTATCGTGTAGCTCCATCGTCGGTCAGAAGATACGTCCATTCAACAGATTCATTCAACATCGTCGTTTGTTCAGCAGCTCTGGTCGAGCTAGCATCGTTTGAGCTATGTTTGAACGTCATCGCAGTCGAGGTTTGTTTGATCTATTAATGCTTTTCCTTTCTCTCTTAGATTTGTTCTAAGATCTATTCACGAAATCTGTTCCAGCGTCGTCGAAGTAGATCTGAGAGTTCGACTCTCATCGATCCACCCTTTGAATTTCTTCAAATCTTGCTAAAACCGAATAGTCAAACACATATATGAGCAAAGATTTGAGTCGCATATCATCGGATTTCGTGCCATTTTTGGTTTCTCTTTTCCTACTTTTCATCTCTGCTACCTCCTTTAGATCTCTCTCTCTCTTTCGCTTTTTTTTGTTCGATTCTATTCAGTTTTTGTGATCCCTCAATTAATTTGATGTAATTTGTCATTTTCTTTATTTTGCTGATTCTGTTACTGGAAAGACGGGGATGCTATTGCATGTTTTTCATTAATTCTATTTCTTGTTGATCCATCATTTCACTTACAAGGACAATTGAAGAAGAATAAAATTTGTTTTAAGTTTGTGGCAAGTGATATGTAGGGATTTGTTGTCTAAACCATATGGAATTGATTTGGATGACATATATATTTTATCTTGGTTTTTGGAGATAGATTATTATCCAATTCCTCTTTTGTGACTTATTGGGGATATGTGAAAGCAAATAATATTTCATTTTGTGAATGTATAGGTAAAAGAGAAATATTATTGATTTGCACGTGCGCTAGAAAAAAAAATAATAAATATATATATATATATATATATATATATATATTATTTTTTTTCAATAAAAAAACGATGACAGACATTTAATGTCGGACAATTATCAAGAAAAAGTAGGTGAAAAACCGACATTAAAGATGGTGTTCAATGTCGATTGAAAACCGACATTGAAAATAGTCTTCAATGTTGGTTGAAAACTAACATTGAAATCTTAGTCATCTATAATGTCGGTTTAAAACCGACATTAAAGACAACCGACATTGAAGACTTTTTATAACACGATCTTTGATGTCGGTTGTCAACCGACATTGTACCTCTATAATGTCTGTTTTAAACTGACATTAAAGCCCAATTTTGTACTAGTGTAAGTATAAATATATATATATATACCGACATTGTACCTCTATAATGTCTGTTTTAAACTGACATTAAAGCCCAGTTTTGTACTAGTGTAAGTATGTATATATATATATATATATATATATATATATATATATATATATATATATATATATTTAAAACGTCTATTAAATTTCCGTCTGACATGTCGACCTTCTCACTTGTAGCATTTGGTGATTTGTGAGTATTGGTATATCATTTGCAAATAATTAAAAAGAATATATTATCTAGATTTCAAATAGATTAAAAAAAGTAAAATAAATTTTCAAATCGAAATCTATTTTTAAATCAAACCAAAAAAAAAAATATATATCAAAACCTGTTTTCTAAAAGGAGATGATAATGTGGTAAGTGTATAGGTGATTAGGGATGAAATTAAAAAAAAGAAAAGAAAAATTACATATTGATTTTGTATGCACCCACAACTTATTGTTCGATATTTTTTTCATTAGATTTCTGAAAATAGAAAAAATTATTGGAAGTGAAGGCATCGTTTTAATGGTTGCTTTATTTCTGTATTTTGTTTTCATCTCTCAAGTGGGTCTCTAATAATGGCATAAGTCCTTCAAAATTGGGCCTTCCTTCTTGAATGGACCCTAACTGAAACGTTACCTCTCAGATCTGCAGGCTCCAATTATATTTCTTCAACGCCTGCTTCGCTGGCCAACCATATCCACCAGGCATGCCTTAGACAGTATGACCTAAATTACAGATACATCGCCAAAAGAAAAATTAATAATAAAACAACATCGTCTTTTTTTTTTTTTTTTTTTTTTTTTTTTTTTTTTTTTTTTTTTTTTTGACAATATGTAGAGTTGGATAATCGAACACATAACTTTGAGGTTGATAGTAAAAGTTTTATGTGAGTGAGTTATGCTCATTTTCATAAAAATGATGATGTTATTTTCTCTTTAATTAGAAAGGTATTTTTTAAAAAAAACATTTTTAGGAAAATTATTTTAAATGACAAAATGCTGAAAATATTTACAAATATGGTAAAATTTCACTGTCTATATGTGATTAATCTCGATAGACTTCTATAGACTACTATCTGTCTCGCGATAGACTACAGGTAAACATAGATAGTAGTCTACTGTGGTTTATTGCAGAGATAGTTACAAATTTTGTTATATTTATAAATATTTTGATTCATTTTTCTATTCTTAATGTGTTATTTATGAGAAGCACATAAACGATAAATATTAAATTTTAAGAAAAGGAATCTAAAAGAATATGAAAGAAAAAGAGAAATTTTCATAGATAGAAAAAAGGTTAAACTATTTACAGAAAATAGCAAAAAAAAATAAAAAATGATAGACTTCTATCAGTATCTTCAATGATAAACTTCTATCAACGTCTATCACAATTATCTTAAAATTTTGCTATTTTGTATAAATAGTTTCTCTTGTTTTTCTATTTTTAGAAATTTTCCTATGAAAAAAAATTATTTGTATTAAAGCACAAAAAAAAATCACCTAAATTTAACCAATTTTACTTTCTTATCCTTTTTTAATCAACAATCAATGTTCTCAATTAATTAACTTCTTTAACGTTTGTAGTTTTCTTTTTCTTTTTCTTTTTCTTTTTTTTTTTTTTTTTTATTTAAAACAAAACTAATTTACCCACATTAAGTATTAAGTTCTATTGAATTGATGGGTGGGAGAAGAGAATGTGAAGAGTTAAATTGAGAGGATGGAATAAAACAAATATACAAATGGAGTTTATTCTCATTAGCCCCTTTTTAAGATAGCAAGACTATTAAACGTGTTTGAAAGTTCATAAATTTGTTAAACACAAAGGTCATAATGATTGCAAACACTGCTTTACTTTGAACATTTATTTATTTATTTCAATATAATATGCAATATATCAGCAGGAACATTTATTTATTTCTTGCAGTACTTACTCCTATTCCTTATGGAACCGTCTTCGCAGTGGACTACAGTTCAAATTACACAGTTCATATCCTCCCTTCCTTGAATATCTTAAAATCATTTCAAAAGCTGGAGTCTTGGTGAGTAACATTTGTGGCTGAAACCCTTTGGTGCTTGTGGCTCGAAAGAAATCGAACAACTTTTCAAGGCGTTAACAAAAATCATCAAAATCATTTGTGGAATGACATATTATTGATGGCAGCCCTGTTTTATAATTATGATGCCTCTACTATTGGAATAAATTAGAAGGCATTTCTTTAGCCTCTTTTTACTCTCCTTCTCCTCTTTTGGTTTTTATAACTTTAATTATGTTTTTTTTAATGATTGCAACAATGACATCGGGATATGATGAGGGTGATATGGATGTGTCAACCTAATTGAGAGGTCCTGGTGCACCTACTAATCTCACTCTCCTATAATATATTGTTAAAAAAAAAAAAAAAAAAGAGTAATATTTGAATTTGAATGTATACTAAATTGCTTTTCTCCATCCTACTTCAACTCATTCAAAAAGATCTTTTTTAGAAAAAAAAAAAAAAGAATGAAGACTGAATTGGGTTAGCAAAAAATAAGTACAACCAATAATACATATGGTTGATGTCAAAATTTAAGAAAAAAGAGTCAACCTTCACATGAGAAGAACAACAAATTTGTTTACAGGAACGAAAAAAATGACTTGAAAAAGAAAATAAGAATATGCACATTAGTGGGGTGTTAAGATGAAAAAAATGGCTTGAAAAAGAAAATAAAAATATGCACTCTAGTGGGGTATTTGTGATACTCACTCTAATGGTCATTAAGTTAGAGAGTACTAACGGAGTGTGAAAGTTTTAGTGTTTGAGAGTGAGAATAGACTTTCATCAACATCGAAGTTTTGAATAGTCAATTTAAGTTAATTTTCGAGTCAATTGGATCAGAGCTTGTGTCGTGTCAGTTCCTTTACTAAAATATCAATTATGTCCTCTAGTATAAAATTATCCATAACATATGGAAGCAAATATTTTTTTAGATAGAAAAATCTCATAATATTATTATAAAATGATGGAGATTGGAGAGGTAGTACTGTTCCATTATATATATATCCAAGTTTATTGAGTTGCAGAGCTCCAATGGCTTCTAGTGATTTTTAAGCCTTTTTTTTTGCTTTGACAATTCCTTTTGTTTTGATCATAATATTCTCTTGTGTTTGGAGAAGGTGGAAGGAGTCGTTCCTTGGAATTGGCCGATTGTGGGTATGATGCCAACAGTTATTGCTCATATTCACCGACCTCATGATCCTATTACTGATGCCTTACAACAAGTTGGTTCCACTTTCTTCTTCAAAGGCATTTGGTTTTCTGGTATGGACTTTCTTTTCACAGATGACCCTTCAAATATCCACCATTTTTTAAGTGCCAATTTCGAGTGCTATCCAAAAGGCCCTGATTTCAACTACATTTTTTATGTTTTGGGAGATGGGATTTTCAATTCTGATTCAGATGTTTGGAAAAATCAACGTAAAACCGCTCATTCTTTGGTACACCATGAGAATTTTCTTCATTTTTTTGGTAAAAGTTTTATTGAAGAAAGTGAAGGAATGGCTTGTTCTGGTCCTTGAAAGTGTTTGTGAAAATGGGTTGGTGTTGGATTTGCAAGATTTGTTTCAGAGATTCTCTTTTGATTCAACTTGTATGTTGGTCACTGGCTTCGACCTCCATAGTTTATCTCTTCAATTCCCTCAAGTTCTTTTTTCCAAAGCCATGGATTATGTAGGGGAAGTGCTTTTTCTCCGACATTCCCCCCCCCCCCCCCCCCCCCCCCCAAAAAAAAAAAAGGAATTTAAGAAGAAATTACAAATTGAACAACTCAGGAGACTCAAAAAAGCTTGGAAAATCATAGATGAAACTATCGCTAAAATGTTAACCTCCAAAAGGGAAAGCTTGAAAAATTAGTTGAAAGTAGAGGTTGATGAGCAAGGTGGAGTTGATGATCTGATCACATCATATATTACAAATACAAAAAACAGTCGTAAATTGTTTAGAGACACTGTTTTAAATTTCATGATTGCAAGTAGGGATGACCTAAGTTCGACTCTCTTTTGGTTTTTCTTCTGCCTTTCAAACAATCCAATTGTTGTAGCGAAGATTAAATAAGAGAGTTCAAACCAACGATTCCAACGAATGAAGTTTGTGATCAATGGTGAATATTTTCTATTGAAGAGATGGATAAGTTAGTTTACTTCCATGGAACTTTGTGTGAAGCTCTTAGACTATATCTCCAGTCCCACTGCAACACAAGGTATCCGTACAACATGATATATATCCTCCCAAATGGTCATCATATAAATCCCAAAACAAAAAAATTGTTTTCTTTATATGCATTGGTAAGAATAAGTGATGTGTGGGGGAAAGATTGCATGGATTTCAAGCCAGAGAGATGAAATTCATAAATGGGAAGAATCAAATATGTGCTATCTTACTCAAATAGCTTTCATTGTGTTGAAAATAGTTGCAACTGCTATTATTTATAACTACAATATTATTCAACAATTAGAACAAGAGGTTGTTCCAAATACGTCCGTTCTTCTCCATATGAAGCATGGATTCAAGGTTAAAGGTTACAAACAAATAGACTTAAAAAAGTTAAAAGAGGCCAAAGCAATTGCAAGTTATAAATGGATGGATAATTTATGCCTTATATATGTGTATATTTATTTATTTATCTGTCTACTTCCTTTTTCATCTCTTAATTAAATAAATCACTCCCAATTAATTTCAATAAATGGACTAAAATAAAGTAAAAAATAAATTACGTGTGAATAATTTGTTAATATTCACTTAGTTTTATTATCAATAACATCTAACTTCAATGATTTGGTTAGCTATGCTCAGGGTTTGATTTTCATTCAGTTACTTATAAATTTAATCATTTCAAAAACATTTGAATTAATTTCTTAAAAACTTGGCTAAACTATATATATAAAATAGTACCTCCAAACTGATCATTTGTTTCAAATATGCATCCATTATATTATTTTTTTAGAAGAGTTGCAAATATTACTTTTGATCTTTCATCAATATTTCAAAATTATCCTTAGAGTATCCCTAAATTGGAGGGTTTTTCTTTGATTCTTCCCATTTCTAATATGTTCTTCTCTAGCTATGATGTTGCATCCATATCCCTAAATTGGAGGGCTTTCCTTTAACTTTTATTTCCTATATGTTGCACTTTATTTTGTTTCGAGCTTATCTCTAGCTCGCATGTACTTCTCCTTTATATCTATGAAGTTCTTTTGGTCCTGAAGCGTGATGCGGGTGCTAAAGAGATGTCAACCTAGTTGGAATGTCTTGGTGCACCTCCTGATCCCTCCTGTGTCTTGTGAATATTTTTTAAAAAAATATCCTTAGAGTATAAATATGTTAGAATTTTGGATGAAAATTAAGACTTGGGACTTGTGTGGCGGTGTTTAGATCCCAATAATAGCTGTGAAACCTTTATGTTTAGGCAAAAGTAATATTGCAACTTGCATTTTTAAAATTAAGGGCATAGTTTAAAAAAATCTCACTTGAATCTAGTGCACCTACTCATCCCATCTTTTATTTATTTTTGTTTAAAAAAGGGCAAAGTTTAATTTAGGGATGTTTTCAAATATAGAAAAATGAGACAAACTATTTACAAATATAGAAATTTTTTTTTAGTTTATTAGTGATAGACCGCGATAGAATTCTATCATTTTCTATCGCTCAAGCGATAGAATTCTATCGCAGTCTATCACTAATAGACAGTTAAATTTTTCTATATTTGTAAACAGTTTGATATTTTTTTCTGTTTATAATAATTTCCCTTTAATTTAGGTACTTTTGTAGCCTAAAAATCATATGTAATTAGCTTATATCATATTTATTTTGTAGAAAGTTTTAGCATTTGGCAATGCAAAAGTCCTACCAGCAACAAGGAGATGTACTAAACATTAGAGATTAGCTTGACTTGATTGATTCATTTTATCTTGTAATATATATAATTGAGTACAAAATAGTTAATTATCTGTATTTACAAATTAAGTACACTTTGTTTAACATTGTTAATTAAGATTTTATTTTTTTATTTGTTGTTATAATTTTCCATGACAATTTAATTTATATCCCCACATTTAATTAATTAGTTCACCTATTGAAAATAGATAATATTGTATCATGTAACAGAGGAGAATGGGAAATTGATAGATAAATATCAAAAGAAAAGTTGCATGGGTACGTAAGTCGACTACTTCCTCGAGAAACAAAAAGAAGGAGAAGATTAGTCATTTTTGCGTTGATTAACACATAACTTAAAACTAACCCTAAAAATAATTAAATTTCAAAAAAGAAACAACAAGTATTGAAAGAAAGTTGGATAAATGTCCAAATCCATTATGGTTAGTAGTTCGAGAGAATTAAGGTATAAATGAAAAAGATTGAATTACAAGAAGGTTTATGACTATTTGGTTTTAAATTTTTTTTTAAAAAAAAAAAAAAAATTGTCCCTAAATTTTAAATTTTGTGTCTAATAGATCTCTAAAATATTTAAATTAATTGTTAAATTGGATATAAATGTAAATTTTGTGTACGATAAAAAAATTTAAGTTTCTATTTGTTGTGTATATTATATCCATTAATTCTTGAAAATATTGAATGAAGTACTAAAAAATCTATTTAGACCATAGTATTAAATTTCTATCGATATGTCAATATTTTCATCGATATTTTCATGTTTTTATGGGTTTGATATCGATATGAGGGTTGAATCGATATTTCTAATATATCGTAGAAAAATACACGAAACACAAAAAATAAATATCAAAATACCACTAATATAAATATAATATAAATAATAGGCATGTTTACTCATTTGAAAATAATAAAATGTTCATTTACTAATTTAAATTTATTTTTTAAATTTTTTGTTTTTATAATTTTTCTAGAAATATCCATCGAAATCGATATTTTATAGATATTTCCATCGAAATTTCCATAAAATTAAAGCTTCGATATTTCTATCGACATCGATATTTTAAACCTTGATTTAGACACAAAATTGATAATTCAAATTCAAAGAAATTTAATGAATACAAGACTTAAACTTTTAAAAATCTGTTAAACATCTTTTAAAGTTCATCCTCTAGCATCTCCTTTTTGTGCTTTGCTTCATTTTTCTATTTACTGCACTGACATGTAAAATTCTTTTTGGTTTTTGGGGCATGACGAGGGTACTAGGGATGTGTCAACCTAGTTGAGATGTACTGGTGCACCTACTGATCATCCTTCTTGCCTCTTGTTCAAAAAAAGTTCAAACTCTCATTAAACATAAAGTTAAAAGTTCATCAACTTGTCCAATACTTTTTGAAAGTAGAAACGAAATAAACACAAACCTAAAAAATATTTAGTGATAATTAAATATCACTTTTTGTATGAGCTATTCTCTAGTTCTCTATAACTCTTTCAACTTCTGATTTTGAATGATATATTGACATTGGGACTTGACGAGGGTGCTAAGGATGTGTCAACCTAGTTGAAATATCTCGATACATCTACGGATCCCACTTTTCTTGTATCTTGTTTATATATATATATATATATATAGTGATAACTCAACCACTAATTGTGATTAAACCAACTTATGTTATAATTCAATCAAAATTAGTGATACCTACCTGATGTATTTGATACAACTATTAAAGTGTTCCATCCAATTATTATTAAGTTTCTCAAAATTGATATATAATGCACAAATGGTGGAGACTGGAGATATAGCGTTCCACACTTATTATAATACTACAAACCAAGTTTATTGAGTTGCATAGCTCCAATGGCTTCCACCATCTTTTTTGCCTTAATCATACCCTTTTTTTTCATAATTTTCTCTCGTATTTGGAGGTTGAATTTCCATGGAGTCGTTCCTTGGAATTGGCCAATCCTGGGTATGACACTTAGTGTTATTACTCATATTGATGAATCTCATGATCGTATTACTGAAGTCTTACAAGAAGCTGGTTCAACTTTTTTCTTCAAAGGCGTTTGGTTTTCAGGTACGGACTTTCTCCTCACAGTTGACCCTTCAAATATCCACCATATTTTGAGTTCAAATTTCGAACGCTATCCAAAAGGCCCTGATTTCAAGTATCTTTTCGACGTTTTGGGAGATGGAATTTTCAACTCCGATTCAGATGTTTGGAAAAATCAACGCAAAATCGCTCATTTCTTGGTTCATGATGAAAATTTTCTTCAATTCTTGGAGAAAATTACATTGAAGAAAGTGAAGGAAGGGTTGATTCCGGTGCTTGAAAGTGTTTGTGAAAATGGGTTGGTGTTGGATTTACAAGATGTGTTTCAAAGATTCTTTTGATTCAACTTGTATGTTGGTCACTGGCTTCGACCTCCATAGTTTATCTCTTGAACTCCCTCAAGTTCCTTTTTCCAAGGCCATGGATGATATAGAGGAAGTGATTTTTCTCCGACATTTTTTTCCTAAAAAAATATGGGAATTTCAAAAGAAACTCCAAATTGGACAACCCAAGAGGCTGAAACAAGCTTGGGAAATCATAGATGAAACCATCGCCAAATTGATAGCCTTCAAAAGGGAGAGCTTGAAAAATCAGCTGAACGAAGAGGGAGATAAGCAAGGAGGAGTTGATTTGATCACATCATATATTACAGATACAGAAAACGATGATAAATTTTTGAGAGATACTATTTTAAATTTTATGATTGCAGGTAGAGACACTCTAAGTTCAGCTCTCTCTTGGTTTTTCTTTTGTCTTTCAAAAAATTCAATCATCGTAGAGAAAATCAGAGAAGAGCTCAAAACAGCAATTCCACCGAATGAAGCTCGAGATCAATGGCGGATATTTTCGATTGAAGAGATAGATAAGTTAGTTTACTTTCATGGAACTTTGTGTGAAGCTCTTAGATTATATCCTCCAGTCCCACTCCAACATAAGGTGTCAGTACAACATGATATCCTCCCAAGTGGTCATCACATAAATCCTAAAACAAAGATTGTGTTTTCTTTATATGCATTGGGAAGAATGAGTGATGTGTGGGGGAAAGATTGCATGGAGTTCAAGCCAGAGAGATGGATTTCAGAAAAGGGAAGAATCAAACATGTGCCATCTTACAAATTCTTGGCCTTCAATTCTGGTCCAAGAACTTGCTTAGGAAAACAAGTGGCCTTCATTGAATTGAAAATAGTTGCAGCTGCCATTATTCATAACTACAATATTATTCAACAAACAGGACATGACGTTGTTCCAAATGCTTCCATTATTCTTCATATGAAGCATGGATTCAACGCCAGGGTTACAAAGAGATGGACTTGAAAGAAGTTAAAATCGGCTAAAATAACTACAAGTTTCTAGTTTGTTTTAGGTCAAATAATTACCATAGTCAAGAATAAAAGAATTTCTAAAGGATTGTGACTTTTTATAGTACTTATTTGTAACCTAGTTTAATGTTATGTACTTATGTTGATCAATACATATAGTTTAATTAGTTGAAGTATTAGTAGTAATGTTGAAGTTTTTACCTTTGGTATGAAATGTAAAACTTTTAAATAAAGGAAAAATGAACGTTATGTTATTATGTAATCTATAATATCTTTATTATCTTGAAATGTGACTAATGGGAAGAAGCATTTTTGGACTATTTTGTCCAAATGATAATTTTACAATTTTCGTTAGATCCCTTCTTCAATTAATATTATTTAGTTAATCTCCATGGTAACCAGCCTTCACTAATTAGGATGTGTGGTATGTGTTGACATTTAAAGCTACTAACATTACCTTTAACTACAATTACGTGCTAAGTGAAAGGTTAAACATTTATGATTACATGGTGGGTGACATTTATTATTATGTGGTTTGTGGTTAATTTTCCATTTTTGTGAAGGGAGGAGCTTGAAAGTCTCTTTATTTTCCAAAAATGTAAAACAATAATGGTTACAACTTACAAGTAATTAAATTATATTAGACAATGTTCATTACTCTTTTCCAAATTCCATCCTCGTATCAAAAAAGTAACATATTGTCATATCCGACTCTAGATTACCCTTCTTAACCTATGACGAGATGTGACGCTAGTAGACCCTAAGTTTGCAATGAAATCTACCATCAAAACTTTTCTTATATCTATCTTTAAACATAGATGATACCATTAAAAATTTTCCTTCAACCATAAACTTAAACTTAGATTTAATATCATCACTTACACATTTCGAAAATTACACAACTACTAAAACACCATGCTTGACTACGACTAATGAGTCTGGTGATAGATTCTTATCCGCAAATTCCTGTTGAAACTCAAGAGTGGCCTGGTGGGAATAAAGAAAAGAATGGGATGAGCTGGAAAACCCAGTCACTGGTAGACTATAGGAAAATGGGTTTTACATCAACATTTCATTTCATAAGTAGTAATTCATAATGATGTAAATGTTTCATATCACAAATAATTTTGAATATGAGATCATCAAACCATATAAATATAAGTTTCAAACAAATAAGTTCATAAACAATATTACGAGCTGATAAATCATTTCAAACTCAAGATCGTCAAACCATAAATATACATATAAATTTTAAGAAAACAGTTCTTAAGTAGTGACGTAAGCTAAATAAATCCATTACCAAACTTGTACCCACATCCTAGTCATACTAGCATAGTGTAATCTCTGGACACGTACAACATAGTAATAAACTGGTCATACGTGCACACAGAGCTTCTCCCAAAGTGAAGCACCCCAATACACGGTCCAAAGCTTACATGTGTGCTACGGTAGGTCTTAAAGACCTATATCTGTAACATCATCCACACCATAGGCTCAAGATTCGGATTCTGGATTCGACCTCTTTTGGCCCAGCAACCCTTGACAACCTAGGTGGTGTATAATATATACGAAACACATTCAAGCAGTACACAGACAATCACCATGGGTACAATAGATCTAGTGCTTTGAAAATCTCTTCATTTCAAATTTCCATAAATCTTACTTTACCAGAAAACATCATAAATCACATTTTATACTTTAAAATACATCATAAATCTCATCATTCGTAAATCATCTTAATTATGTATATATCATATACTTTACTAAACATGAAAACATTCATCAAACAATACCTATACATATATATCTTTCAACATATATCACATACAAAGGAAACTCATATTTTAGATTCTTTCAAAACATTCATTAACAAAGCTTACATGAAAGCTTATAACATATAGAAAATTATAAAAACACCTATTGAAAAAATTTTACGGACTAAAAAGGTAATTTTTCTATTTCGAAAGAAAAAAAAATTGACACGTGGAATGCACGTTGATGTATTCAGGAAAAATATTTGTGGACATTTATGTCCCTTCTTTAATTTGTACATTTACAAAATATACCATCGACAATAATTAATTATTATAGTAAAATTAAATTAATTAATTTAGTCTTTAGAGAATAAGTTTAAAAAGAAAAAAAAAAAACTTAAGAGCAAGTAACAAAAGAAAAATTCAACAGCAAAAAATTGGAGAAACAGGTTAAAAAACTAGAGAGAAAAAAATAACTAGAGATAGTTAAAATAAAGCCATTGGAGAGGAAAAAAAAGTGGGAAAATTATATTTAGAAAAATAGCATAAAATTAGAGATAAACGTTCTAAAATCCTTAGAGAAAGTAAAAATTAGAGAGAAATAAAGAAAAAACTCGACAACTTTGTGAAAAGAAAATTACTATTTTTATTAAAATTTTAAGAAAAAATAAATGAAATAGGGAGGAAGGTTTTTTTAATATAAAATAAAAATCTTTTTAGGAAGAAAATTACTCACAATCACTTAACAAAAATCACTCGAAAATCACTTCCTAAGTGATTTCTTTGAAATGTTAAGCTTTGGAAATTTAGGTAGCCTAGGTTTAAGATAATTATATGTTTCGGGTGGAGGGTTTGAAAAGTTTGAACTTAAGAAACATGTGTTTGGAGTGCAGGTTTAATAAGCCTAGGATTGAAGTGTAGTTTTAAATAGTAGTTAGATCTTAAATTTGTTTTAATTTGTCATCTTAGTTATTTATTTTTAATTATTTAATATAGTTAAATTTAATATAAAATATTTTTAGGTTGTTTTCAAATATAAAAAAAATGAGACAAACTATTTACAAATATATAAAATTTTTACTATCTATCAGCGATAGACCACGATAGAATTCTATTGCTTGAGCGATAGACAACAATAGAAGTCTATCACTCAAGTGATAAAATTCTATCGGGGTCTATCGCTGATAGGCAGTAAAATTTTTATATATTTTTAAATAGTTTGATATTTTTTCTGTTTATAGTAATTTCCCAATATTTTTCATATTAACTAAATTCAAATTTTAAAGGAAAATTTTCACATATAAAAAAAATGTCAAACTATTTACAGAAAATAGCAAAAAAAAATACTGATAGACGTTGATAGACTTCTATCAGCATCTATCAATGATAGACTTCTATCATTTCTATCACTGATATGCCCTAATAGACTTTTATCAGCGTCTATCACAACTATCTAAAAATTTTACTATTTTGTGTAAATAGTTTCCTTATATTTCTATTTTTAAAAATTCTCAAATTTTAAATTGTCTCTTATTTTTTCATTTTAAATTGTGTAACTTAAATATGTATATTTTTTTCATTTTAAATTGTGTAACTTAAATATGTAACTTATTTGAAAAAATCATTGGGTATATTTTTGTATATTTTTTATATGACTAATCTAAAATTAAATATTATTTATATTACTAATTTTAGTTTAGTAGTTTTGTAATTCAAAATAAACTCAATTTCAATAGTTTAGTTGTGAGTTTAGGAGTCGGTTGGTTCAAGATTTTAGAAATACCTTCAAATTTAAGATGTCTGATAATCAAGGATAATCGTGTTTTTTTTGGGTGAATGTTATCATATTTTAGTGAAAATAAATGAAGTTTTTTTTTAGTCCTGTATGAGAATGTTATCAAATTTTTCTAGAAATAAATTATATTTGCTTTTGGTTCGTGGATTACTTTTAACAATTTTTATGCAATTATAAAGTATTAAAATAAAACAGAAATTGGTGGTATGGGATTGAAAGAAGACGACAACAAGCATGGGTGACCAATACCTCCAATTTCTGTCTTTCCCTTTATGATTTCTTCACTAACATGAAGGCCAAAATCTTCATGTAAACGTAGGTGCACGTGTCAAGTTATAATATAGTAAATCAGTTAAGAGATCGATTATCGTCCTTTAGAGATTAAATTTACGGATAATATTTACGTATTCAAGAATTGTATTGATCTAATCTAAGGATTGGTATCGCGATGAAAATTTTGGAATTTTAAATAAAAGAAAGTAAAATAAAAACAAGTTTGGAAATTCAAGAGATAAAGTTGATTAAGGGTGTTGATTTCCTTAATTACTTCATTAAGTCATGCAAAGATTTCTATGAATTTTACTATGTTAATGACATGTTTAAGTCTAGAAACTATTTTCCAGTTTATTTACTTTCAATAACTATCAATTTTCTCATGCAATCTTCATTGATTACTAATCACATGAATCCAAATTAAGAAACGCGACATTAAGAATAGTCATGATAAACTTTCATTATTAACCTAACTATTTGCATGATAGACCAATGACAATCCAATCTTATATATAGATTCAATCAAACATATAATCTTTCTAATTGAATATTTAATTTAACATGCATTGAGGATCAATCAATGTATTGAGCACAATAAGATTTGGAAAACATTCAAGAACATACATCCGTAGAAAATAATATGCATAAACTTAAATCCATAAATAAGTTTATCAACGATGAAATCTTAAAGCAATTCATTTGCAACAAGTAAAAGAAATTAAGTTCAGATTAGTTTTTTCTTTGAAACATAAACTGTATAGAATTTCATTATTAAACTGATGAATAAAAATCAGAAAAACTAATTGTTTACCTCATTTTCCCCTCTCAAAAAACATCATGGAAAATAAAACCACCATAACGAAATGAAACACAAATTCAAGAACACAAAAACACGAGGCAAACCACAGTTTGAACCATGCACAATTCTCTCAAGACTTTTAAAATCTCTTCTCCAAATCATCTATTATTGTCACACACTCCGCCCCAAATAACTCCACCCCAAATAACTCTACTAAACCACCTGGGACAAGATGTGACAAAAGTAGATATTGGGCGTGCAATAGAGCCTATCATCAAAATCTCTTTGAACTTGAAACTTTACTTGAGTTAAATACGTTACTTACATACTCCAATAACTAACTATACTCTTAACAAAACTTCATGCTTGGTTACATGTCGCAATAAACTTATGAGTCGGTCGCTTCTGATTAGCTAACTCCTATTGAAACTCAAGAGTAACCTGGTGGGAAAATAATTATAAAAGGTTGAGCTAAAAGCCTAGTGAGTAGTATAAGAGTGGTAGCCAAGACTTATCGAAGGCCTTAACTATCAAATGAAATCTATTCCTACTTGGCTTGTAACAGCGGTAGTACGAGTTGAATCCACAAGGAGGCGAGTATTTCTCAATTAAAATATAAGTTATTCTAAAATAACCGGAGGGGGGACGGGGGAGGGATTGTTTGATATTGCGAAAAATTTAAAGTGCGAGGAAGTAAATTTCCGTGGAATTAAATGTGGCATGCTAGAGTGAAAATTTGAATGAGTTCTCAATGAATTAACAGATCTAGCTTGGAATATTTCGAAGTTCCTTTCTCTTTAATTATCTCTTGATCATTGAACCAACATGTTGACCTATTCTTGTATCTGTTCTTTAGTCAATTAACTAGGAATCATAATTAAAAACCCTAATTGATAAGCTAGACTACAATGAGATTATGAACGCATAAGAGTCATTTAGCCCAACGCATTAAGTTTAAGAGGAAAATTGCTAAGATGAACAAATAATAGAGAACGCTTTATTATATGCTCAATGTTGGTATTCTACTTGATTGGTTAAATAATATTCATTCAAGGAGATGCCCAAAAACTCACAAATTTAACCTTAACCAATTGCTACAAAACGAATCACCTAATTAACAATTACGGATTAAGATGTGAATCAATAACAATCAATTATGCAAAATCGACTAGTATGTCAAGCAATCTCGATTAAAACCAATGATGAATTTATTATAGCAGAACAAATCATTAATACAAGAAAATTCGAATTAGATTAAGAACAAGGTCTCAATAGAAATATATAGAGAAGAAACTCCTAAATCCCATCTTCAAAAATAAATCCTCAAGGTACATAATCATCCAAGTACAAGAATTTGAGTAGATAATGAAGGAAGAGCTCCAATTTTCCAGAGAGAATGAGAGAATAAGAGGATTTTCACAAGTGGGCAGCTAGGTATGTAATGTAATAACTTGATTCGAGCCAACGCTGCGATGCTAAGGAGCAGCGCCGTGACGCTCCAAGCAACGCGTGTCCCAGGAACCCGTCAAACTCTGTAGCGCTGCGACATTTCTTCGAGTATCAGAAATGGTGCTCTCAGGAAAAAGAGTCGTCTTTAGAGGCAGTTATGTAATTCTTATTCCGTTTGCCCAGTTGCTTCGTTATAGCCTCGAATCGATCTGTTTTACCTCTATTTCAGCTTTAATGCCCAATTCTACCTCCCAAGTGTTCAAAACCTATAAAATAACCAAATATTCACATGAAACCAAGTAATGGCCTTGAATTAAGCGGAGCAATATAGCACATTTGCGATGCTATCAAAGCGTTCATAAATAATCATACTAAATAGAAATACAAGTTCTGTAAACCAATGTAAAACATAAGCAATTCAAAAACTTGAGAAAGTTATTATGTAGAGAAAATCATAAGCATTATCTTGCAAAATGTAAACATGAACTTGTAAAAACCTTCACTAAACCTGTACCCAAACGTGGTTATACTATATATGGGAGAATTCGACTTATGTAGAAGAGAAACATGGTCATACCATACACCAAATAATTTCAAGATGTATAGCAGAGCAAACATGGTCATACTATTCACCAAGTAATCTTAAGGTAGATAACAGAGCAAATATGATCATACGCACGTAAAGCAGCCGACCCCAAAAGGCAAAACACTCCGACACACGGCTCAAAGTCTATGCATGTGCCGAAGTGGATCCCAAAGACTTCATGTATATCATGGCTACACTACAAAAACACATTCATATCAGTGTAATGGGAAATTACCATGAGTGCATCGATCTAGTGATTTGAAAACCACTTCAAACTTAAACATAAAACTTGTAACTTTTGAAAATCTTGCTTTCACATAATTCATAAATTATTCTAAAACCATGATCTTTCTTTTGAATGACATTTCATGAATTTTCTTTTGAATGACATTTCATGAATTCAAAATTTCACAGGAAAGACATTTTCTCTAAAATATTTTAAAACATAAAATCCTCCCAAAAATATGACTTTACTTCAAAATCTTCATAATGGTTCAAAATCATGAGATAAATCTTCTAAATCATTCTTAAATATAAAATCAATTCGTAATCATTTTCTAAAAATTACGTGCCAATTCTTCTAAAATTATAGATAATCATAAATTACATAAAATTCTATAATATTTAGCTAAATAATAATCATTTTGTAAAAATAAATCATTCATCAACTTTTGGTCTTATAAAATTTGGATCATACGCATTCCAATCTCTCTAATGTTGGATCGCTATGGCAACCCTAGAGGGGTGAATAGGGTTTCTTTAAGCTAATGAAAACTTTTTACTAATGTGGGCTCAATTAAACAAATTAATACACTTTATACTAACAAGTAATTTAAACAAGAATTTCATGCAAATAAATTCAATCCAAAGTAATCAAGAAATTAAAAATAATACTTTGAAGCACCCTATTTAATTCTAATAATAAGATTGATAAAAATATGCAAATTTAAGAACTACCAATCAAAGTAAACAAATATGACCAATTAATTTCAAGGAGTAAAAATTGCAATTAATTTCAAACAATAAACTATAATAGCAAATTAATTACAAAATTAAATAGGAGAGGGATAGAGAAAATGACACCAGAAATTTATAGTGGTTCGGCACAACCGGCCTACATCCACTTCCCAAGCTCCTCTTGGGTATGTCACTAGAAACCTTGACTCTTTCCACGGCTTAGAGTCGAACTGCTACAATGTTCCTTTTTCGGGCGCAAGAACAAACCCGATCCTTTCCACGGTTGAGGATCAAACCGTTACAACCACTCTTTTTAGGGATCAAGAGCAACCCTTACAATGAATTTTGGAAATGAAGAATAAGATGAGGAAAACTCTCTCAAAGAGTAAATGTACAAATTTAAGCTCTCAATAAATCAATCCTCACAATACAATAAATCTCTCTCAAGAATTAGATGAAAAGAATAAAATTGAAGCTTGGAGAGAGAGCAACAATGGAAGCTTAATGAATTATAGAGGATTGAAAAATAATAAAAGTTCTTAAAATTTGGAGAAGATGAAGTGTTTAAAAAGAGAGAAAAGTTGTTGGAAACTACATTAAATTTGGACCATTAGATGTTGGTAAAAGAAAATTGAATGGTTGAGATTTAAACTCAACTAGCCGTTAGACACACACATAAAATAATATAAAATTCATTTTCTTTTAAAGGCAACTAGCCGTTAGACACAAACATATAATAATATTAAATTCATTTTCTTTTTAAAACAATTCTTTTTAAAACCAACAAAAATCAAAAGCTCCATGTGTCACTTATCTATTTCTCCACTTGTCATCCTCTAGTAGGTCCACTTTGATGATTTGGCCGCCACGTCATCGACATCGGGTATTTTTCCGTTAAGCTTGTTCCAGCCATATCTTCTTCGTTTGAACTCCGATTTGAGTGATTCAAATTGCATTGGAACCGTTGTTCCAAGCTCTACACAATGGACACTTCAAAACACTCAAATTGTTAATAAATAAAAACAGGTTTGTTATCATCAAAACATTAATTATTTAATTAATTAAAATTAATTAATTTGATATTAAGGGCCAAAAAGCCAACATCTAATTGCCCCGGAACATTAGTTTAATTACCATATCGGTAATTACTTATTTGAACCACCTAATTAAGCCAACAATTAATGGTTAGAACCAATTTCCATCTATAATTTCAAACTATTCCTCTCTCCTAATTAAACCTTCTACTTTTACTTTATATTACATAGTAATGATTTTTTATTTAATCCATTACTATTTATTATGAAACAGGAAAATCCAACTCCCCAAAATTTCTCATCTTCCCTCTTTTCACGTTTCCTACCAAGTAATATCTCTCTTCGTTAAATTTTGTTAGGAGTCTCCAAGATTTGAAATATTGATGTCGATGGAAATATCAAAATCCCGCTTTTATGAAGTATCGATGGAAATTTTCAAATAATTTATGAAAAATTATGGAAATTATTATAATTAAGTAATAAAATTTTGATTGTGGTTTAATTAGACTATAACTGACCATTTTTAATCACAATTTCTATAAAGTAAGATAGTATTTAGATCTCTATTGTAAATGTTTATGTAAATGTTGATGCTAGAGCAAAAAAATTTAAAAAATGGAAAAATAATTACAAAATAATAAAAAGTTGAGGAATATTTTGAGGTGAAATAATGTGACAATTTAATGGAAAAACGTTTGATTGAGGTTAAAAATAAATATAAGTCATTTTTTTGTGGTTTTTTCAAATTCAAGTTCTTTATAAATGAAAATTTTTGGTTGAAAATAAAGCTAAATATTGAGAAAAGTTGGAAATTAGAAAAGGTAGCACATAAAAAAAGGCTTAATCCTTTGTTGAAAATGACATTGGCGTGAAACTATAGAATTGTGTGTAATTAAGGCCATAAAATTGAAAATTTTAAATGAGCTAACATAGTTAATTGAGGAAAAAAAATCAAAATTTTCTTGAAATCTCGAAATTTATCGAAATTTTCTCGAAATCATGAAATTTATCGAAATTTTCTCGAAATCTTAAAATTTCTTGGAAATGGAGAATCGGAATATTCTCGAAATATTCTCAAAATCTCGAAATTTCTAAAAAATTTCTCAAAATTTTGAGAAATCTAAAAATTTCGTGAGAAATTGGGGGAAAAAAATTTTCAACCAATGAGTTTCGATGAAAATTTCGAGATTTTGATAGAAATTTTCTTAGTCTCACCAATTATTTATTTATTTAATATTTTCCCCCCAATTATTTTCTTCTTCAACACCTAAATAACCGTTGGATCGCCAAACGAAAAATTAAAAATAAAATAACATCGCCTGCGATTCTTTTAACGTTAAAAAAAGAGAGGAAGTTTAGTACCTATTTTTCGTGTTTGTATCTAATAGAATAGATCGTGAGACTTTTGAATTTGTGGACCTGTGATAAATGAAAAGAATTATCTCGTTTTTTTTACTTTTGTTTTTCTTTGTTAATATGGAGAAATTAAACCTATAACCTTAAGGCTTATAGTACAAACTTTATGTCAAAGTTGAAATATGATCCTTTCGAAGAAAATTATGATGTGTTATTTTTCCAATTATTAGAAAGAGTTTTCTATGGTAACTGTATTACTTGTGGCATGCACACATAAATGATAAATATTAAATTCGAAGAAATTGAAATGGGTAGCAAAAAAATATAAGAATATTTGCAAATATATAGTTTTCTAAAATTACAAATATGACAAAAAAAATTTAAATTTCGGTTTTTTTATTATTACAATTTTTCCCGTATCAACAGATATATCTCATATATTATACATTTTGGTATATAAGTCAACTGATATACAATTGATATTAGTTGATATATCATGACTTTAATTGTGTTATATATGGTTGATGTTGTTTGTTTGATTATGATAACTATCATTTTTATTTTTTTTCATGTTGATATAGAATTATTTTTATTCATTTAGTTCAATTTTGATGTTGATAGTATATGTTATATGCATTAATTTTCTCACGTGTTATACCAAATATAAATTATATTAGTTAATCTGTTTTATTTTCAAATTTTTTTTATTGATTTTAATGGTTTCTAAGTTATATTTAATTTGGTATATCAATATCATTTGTGTAATAAATATTTAATATTTCGTATATTAATTGATTGATATACTTGATTTAGAAAAAAAAAATATATCAATGATATTGTTGATATACTAAATATGAAGTATATTATTTAGAATGATACTTAAAGTTTAATATTGACATTTCAATTATATACTAGTGTTAATTCAAAATGAATTGCAAGTAGATCATTAGTATATCGATGGTATATCACAATGAGCTGGAAATGCAATACTAAGTGTTTGGTGTATCAATAATTTATCAATACTCATTCAAATTTTATATTTTAATTGTAACCTAGATTATCAATAGTATATCAGTAGTTATTAAAAATTCATTTCATGTACATTTTTAGTATATCACCCATGATCTAATAAATCCATTTAAAGTATTTTATCGGTGTATCATTAGTATATTAATTCTCATTTAAAATTCAATTTCATGTATATGTATTATTAGTGCATTAATAGTTATAGTTAGATACCTATTCAAAATTCATTTAAAGTACAAATTAATTTATCAATATTGTATCAATGCTCATAAAAAACTAATTAATTTTAAGTATATCATTAATGTATCTGTATTATATCAACATTTCTTATAAAAAATAATTTTAAGTATAACATGGGTGTATTAGTATTATATCAACATTAACTCAAAATTCATTTCAAGTATAAAACGTTGATATACAATTAGTATATCAGTACTTCTTAAAATACATTTGTTCAAGTATATTAATTATATATCAACACATGTTCAAAAGTTGATTTCAAGTGTAACATTGGTGTATCAATAGTTTATCAACATTCATTCAAAATGGTTACTAACATAACAGATAGAACCATTACAAGTTGATTATATTGTAGTAGAAAACTAACATTCTATAACAGATGAATAATGATTGAAATTAAGTCCATAAATAATAGTATATGAACAAAAACTTCTTAACTGATAAATATGGTTTATGAATGATAAATTTAGTATATCCATTGTATAACTTAATTATATACTTTATATTTGATATATTAGTCAACTAATATACCAAACATAAAATATATCAAATGACTGATATACCAGATATAAATTATCTGAGATATATTACTGATATACATGCTGATACACCAATTTTTAAAATATCTTTTTGAAATTAAAAAAGAATAATTTTTTTTTCTGAAAGGAGGGGAAATGGAAACTTTAATTTGGCATTAAAAATCCTGAGTAGTACTCTATCCACTTAGTTATAGTTATGTACGTATGCTCATTAATTATTTTAGTGAATAACCTAATGGAGAATTTTTAAAAATAGAAAAATAAGGGAAATTATTTACAAAATAGCAAAATTTTTAGATAGTTGTGATAGACGCGGATAGAAGTCTATCAATGTCTATCAATATTTTTTTTTTGTTATTTTATGTAAATAGTTTGACATTTTTTTCCATCTATAAAAATTTCCCTAACCTAATTTTAAATTTTTACATATAGAAAAAGTCGGTGAAAACATGTCGTGTTAATGTGTTTTTTGATCATCTAGTATAGGGCTATAACTTTAAAATATCAATTAAATACGTTTGAAAATTCAAAAATCTATTAAACACAAAACTAAAAGTTCATAAACTTATCCGACACTTTTTAATATTGAGACACCAACTTTAAAGTTCAATTGTATTTTAAAAAAAATATAGTAATTGATCTGTTGGATTATGAAGGATAACCATCTAATTGTACAGTTTTCAATAACGACCTTTAAGGAGTTGCAACATCCATAGTCAGAACTCTTTAATTAGCATCCAATTAGGGATGAACATCGTGATTAAAAAAAAAATTGTTTGTGGCACCCACTCTAATGATTAATTTAGAGAGTACTTAAACAGTCATGTGCGGTTAGAGTGTGAAAGTGAAGAATAGAGCTTCTTACATCTCATAATGATATATTTATAGGAAAAATTTGACATAGGGCGTCAAAATCGAGGTTTTGAGAGGTTAATTTGAGTTAATTTTCTAGTTAATTGGTCCAGGTATTAGATAATATTTGAATTCCATATCCAAACCAATTAGTAATTAAAAAAAGTATACTACTTGAGTGTGAAGTCCCTTTATTTTTCTAATCTGGGATCCTCAACATAGGGCATGTGTCGTGCATGCAAGCCTCATTTACTAAAACATCAATTATATCTTCTAGTCCAAATTAAATTACGTGCATATTATTAGGTTTGAAATACCATTATCAATACTTATATAATTCACTAATGGTGGAGATTGCACTTACATCTCCACATTCATAATAGAAACCAAGTTTATTCGAGTTGCAGAGCTTCAATGGCTTCCATAGACTTTTCAACCATCCTTTTGGCCTTGATGATGATATCATTTCTTGTCATCATTTTCTCTCGAATTTGGAAGTGGAATTCCAATGGTGTGGTTATTCCTTGGAATTGGCCAATCTTAGGTATGACGCCCCATATTGTACTTCATATCCATCGAATTCATGATCTTATGACTGAATTGTTAAGTGTATCTGGTTCCAATTTCTACTTCAAAGGAATTTGGTTTTCAAGTATGAACCTCTTTATCACAGCTGACCCTTCAAATATCAAGCACATTTTGAGTGTCCATATGGAACGCTACCCAAAAGGCCCTGATTTTAAGTACATTTTTGACATTTTGGGAGATGGGATTTTGACCTCTGATTCAGATGTTTGGAAGGAACAACGCAAAACTGCTAATTCCTTCCTCAGGCAGGAGAGTTTTATTCAATTCTTGGAGAAAACTATATTGAAGAAAGTGAAGGAAGGGTTGGTTCCGGTGCTTGAAAGTGTTTGTGAAAATGGGTCAGTGTTGGATTTGCAAGATGTGTTTCAGAGATTCTCTTTTGATTCAACTTGTATGTTCACTGCTGGCTTCGACTTCCATGGTTTATCTCTTCAATTCCCTCAAATTCCTTTCTCAAAAGCCGTGGATGAAGTGGGGGAAGTGATTGTTCTTCGCCATATTATTCCTAAAATGTTGTGGGAATTTCAGAAGAAATTCCAGATTGGTCAAGCCAAGAGGATGAAAGAAGCTTCGGATATCATAGATCAAACCATTGCAAAATTTATGGCCTTAAAAAGAGAGAACTTGAAGGAGAAAGAAGAAGGAGGAGTTGATTTGATCACATCATATATGAAAAACCATAAAGAAAATAATGATGAGAAGGATTTGAGAGACACTCTTGTTAATTTTATGATTGCAGGTAGGGACACTTTAAGTTCAACCTTCTCTTGGTTTTTCTTTTGTCTTTCAAAAAATCCAATCGTCGTGGAGAAAATCAGAGAAGAGCTCAAAACAACGATTCCACTGAATGAAGCTCGAGATCAATGGCGGATATTTTCGATTAAAGAGGTAGATAAGTTAGTTTACTTCCATGGAGCTTTGTGTGAAACTCTTAGATTATATCCTCCCATTCCAATCAACCACAAGATGGCCGCACAGCATGATATCCTCCCAAGTGGTCATCACATAAATCCCAATACAAAGATATTGTTGTCTATATATGCATTGGGAAGAATGAGTGAAGTGTGGGGAAAAGATTGCATGGAGTTCAAGCCAGAGAGATGGATTTCAGAAAAGGGAAAGATCAAACATGTGTCATCTTACAAATTCTTGACCTTCAATGCTGGACCAAGAACTTGTTTGGGAAGACAAGTGACTTTCATTGAGTTGAAAATTGTTGCAGCTGCCATTACTCATAACTACAATATTATTCAACAAACAGAACATCAGGTTGTTCCAAAAGCTTCTGTTATTCTTCATATGAAGAATGGATTCAAGGTGAGAGTTACAAAGAGATGGAATTAATTGAAAGAGGTTAAAAGAGACCAAGGAATAACAAGTTTCTAGTTTGTTCTAAGTCAAGTTAGATGGTTAAAATAAAAACAAATAAAATTGTGATCTTGTTATGTACTTAATATGTTGATCATTTGATCTTATTTTAATTTAGTTGGTGTTAGTATTAACGTTCAAGTGTTTTTGTTTTGGTCTCTGAAATGTAATACTTTTAAGTTAGAAAAAAAAAAATTGTTAATGTTGTGATTAAAAAAAGAAATTGTCCAGATTCTTTTCCAGATAATACTGTTGTAAACCACAAAGAACATCAAGTAAGAACCTACTGACATAATTCATAACTGTACCATCAGCAACACTTCCACAAAATACTAAGTAATGATCTTGAATTATAAGCAATTACACGACATGAGGAAGTAATTGGTAGAGAAATTTATGAATTTCATGCGAAGTCTACTATGGTTACAGAAAAATACTAGAGGAGAAATTTTAGCAAAAGAGGTTTTTGGATGAAATTTTAGTAAAAGAGGTTACTTTGTAAATATTTTTGAGGAATTTTCATCCATTAACTTTTACATCGATTGAAGTCTCAAGAGATATTGATTTCAACATGGGATTTAGATAAAAAAAAAAAAAAAAAAAAAAAAAAAAAAAAAAAAAAAAAAAAAAAATTCTTTGAACTCCAAGAACCAAAACCGGGAGCATTAGATGATAAATAAGTGAAGAGTCGAAGCAGCCTTACATTGTAATCACCCGCGTAATCCTGTAAATTTCCGTCTTTAACTTCAATGACTCTATTTACAATTTGCTTTATAAAGTATCGATCATGAGAAACAGTGATGACAGTGCCACGGTATTCAGTTATTGCCTCCTGATAAGATAATCAGATATTGAGATTGCAATTGATTATGATATTTCAAGTGTAAAGGCATATCAGATGTACTAATATTCAATTAAAAAAGATGTTAGCATAAAGAAAAATTGGACCTCACACAATCACACTCTCTCACATATTTACTCAAAGATAATGTAAGACCACTTGTGTTTACGCTTTTTAATGTTAGGCTCTCTCACAAAGTTGAACTCTCTCACTCGGGTGATAGCCAAAATTTTGAAATCAAGATTAGAGCAGCAAACTAAAAAAAGAATCACGCAAAAATGATTGTAAAGTGACAAACTTAAGCAAAGAATTAGTAGAATTCAACAAACATAAAAACTAAAAATTAAGAACCTCCTGTTCAAGATTCAACAAACTAGACAAAGAAGCAACAAAAACAAGATATCAAGAACAAAAAGAAAAAAAAAATTAAGATTCAAAGAGTAGTGTAAAAGATGAACAAAGATGGCAAACTACTAGACCATATATATTCTTTTGAAATAACTAATTTTTTCTGGTTAAATTCAGCCGCTTGTAACTCATGAAAATTCAGTTGCTTGCTTAATTCACATGTGTACTGCAATTTTTTTCATTCCTTCCAATTTCAGATTTGTCTCCCAAATCTCCATTTAATTTCCACTTTCTTTGTTTCTTGCTTTATTTCTTTCTTTTTTTCTTTTTTCTTTTCAAATGATCCCAATTTCCATTCCAATAAAAATCGTTAGCATTTTGTTTAATTTTAAAGCATTTCATATTTTAGAAATATTACAATAGAAATATCAAATAAATTTGAGGATTAGGATTAGTGAAGAAATCATAAAAGAAACAATAAAAAATTAGAAGTGTCCAGTTGAAAAAAAAAACGACAACTGGTATGAGTTCACATAGATTCTATCATGTGTTTTTACCTTTTTTCCATGTGTGTGTTTAAGTTTGTTCAATGAAGCATGTATAAAAAATTTTGTCCGTGAATTTAACAACGAAAGCATACAAAAATATACAAAATTTATTTTAAAATAAGCTTCAAACTTACAAAATTATAATTGATAGCCAAGACTTGTCGAAGGTCTTAGCTCTCAAATAATTTTCCGTTCCTACTAAGCTTGTTACGAGTCGAACCTCAAAGAACCATTCAGATTCTCTAATTAAATCCTTAGAGTTTCAAGCTAACCGAAGGAGGGTTGTTGGTTGTTTGTAAGCCAACAAAAACTAAATTGGATAAACTAAGATTTCAATAAAAAAAAAAAATGAAATAAGAGAATTGCGAAATGTAGAAAAAATCATTGTAAGTAAGTGAGAAAAAATAAGCTTAATTTTTAAAAACCAAAAATCAAAAATTACCAAACGGGCCTTAACATTCTAATTGTTAAAATATCTTTTTGAAATTAAAAAAGAATCATTTTTTTCCTAAAAGGATGATAAATGAAAAGGATTGAAATTTTAATTAATTTCGCATTACAAATACTGAGTAGTACTCTATCCACTTAGTTAGAGTTATGTACATATGCTCATTAATTATTTTAATGAATAACTTAATTTAAAATTTTCACATATAGAGATAGTCAGTGAAAACATCTAGTCTAGAACTAGGAAATTAAAATATCTATTAAATACATTTGAAATTTCAAAAATCTATTGAACACAAAATTAAAAGTTCATAAATTTATCCAACGCTTTTTAATATTTAGACACCAACTTTAAAGTTCAATAATATTTCAAAAAAGTATAGTACTTGATCCGTTGGATTATGAAGGATAACCATCTAATCGCGCAATTTTCAATAACATTTAAGGAGCTGCAACATCCATAGTCAGAACTACTCTTCAATTAGCATCCAATTAGGGATGAACATCGTGATTAAAAGAGAAAAAAACTGTTTGTGGCACGACTCTAATGATTAAGTTAGAGAGTACTTAAACAGTCATGTGCGGTTAGAGTTTGAGAGTGAGAGAATAGACTTACTTACATTTCATATGACATATTAATAGTAAAAATCTGACATAGGGTGTCAAAATCGAGGTTTTGAGAGGTTAATTTGAGTTAATTTTTTAGTTAATTGGTCATAAAATTAAATAATATTTGGTTTCTATTTCAAAACCAATTGACAATTAAAAAAAAGTATACTACCTCAGTGTGAATTCTCTTGATTTCTCTAATGCGCGATCTTTAACATGGGGAATGTGTCGTGCATGCAAGCCCCATTTGCTAAAATATCGATTATATTTTCTAGTCCAAATTAGTCCAAATTAAATGACGTGTATATTATTTTTGTAGAGAAAGAAAAATCTCAATACCATTATCAAAATTTATATAATTTCACTAATGGTGGAGATTGCCACTACAACTCCACATTCATAATAGAAACCTAAGTTTATTTGAGTTGCAGAGCTTCAATGGCTTCCACAGACATTTCAGCAATCCTTTTGGCCTTGATCATATCATTTCTTTTCATCATTTTCTCTCGAATTTGGAAGTGGAATTCCAATGGTGTGGTTATTCCTTGGAATTGGCCAATCTTAGGTATGACGCCCCATGTTGTTGTTCATATCCATCGAATTCATGAAGTTGTAGCTGATTTGTTAACAGAATCTGGTTCCAATTTCTTCTTCAAAGGTGTTTGGTTTTCAAGTACAGACTTCCTTGTCACAGCTGACCCTGCAAATATCAACCATATTATGACTGTCCATTTCAAACGCTACCCAAAAGGCCCTGATTTTAAGTACCTTTTTGACATTTTGGGAGATGGGATTTTCAACTCTGATTCAGATGTTTGGAAGGAACAACGCAGAACTACTCATTCCTTGATAAGGCAAGAGAGCTTTATTCAATTCTTTGAGAAAATTACATTGAAGAAAGTGAAGGAAGGGTTGGTTCCGGTGCTTGAAAGTGTTTGTGAAAATGGGTCAGTGTTGGATTTGCAAGATGTGTTTCAGAGATTCTCTTTTGATTCAACTTGTATGTTCGCCGCTGGCTTCGACTTCCATAGTTTATCTCCTCAATTCCCTCAAGTTCCTTTCTCAAAAGCCATGGATGAAGTGGAGGAAGTGATTTCTCTTCGCCATATTATTCCTAAAATGTTGTGGAAATTTCTTCTGAAATTCCAGATTGGTCAAGCAAAGACGATGAAAGAAGCCTCGAATATCATAGATCAAACCATTGCGAAATTGATAGCCTTAAAAAGAGAGAGCTTGAAGAAGGAAGAAGAAGGAGGAGGAGTTGATTTGATCACACCATATATGAAAAACCATAAAGAAAATGATGATGATGATGATAAGGTGTTGAGAGACACTCTAGTCAATTTAATGATTGCAGGTAGGGACACTTTAAGTTCAGCCCTCTCTTGGTTTTTCTTTTGTCTTTCAAAAAATCCAATCGTTGTAGAGAAAATCAGAGAAGAGCTCGAAACAACGATTCCACTTAATGAAGCTAGAGATCGATGGCGGATATTTTTTATTGAAGAAGTAGATAAGTTAGTTTACTTCCATGGAGCTTTGTGTGAAACTCTTAGATTATATCCTCCAATTCCAATCCTTCACAAGATGGTCATACAACATGATATCCTCCCAAGTGGTCATCACATAAATTCCAATACAAATGTATTGTTGTCTATATATGCATTGGGAAGAATGAGTGAAGTGTGGGGAAAAGATTGCATGGAGTTCAAGCCAGAGAGATGGATTTCAGAAAAGGGAAAGATCAAACATGTTCCATCTTACAAATTCTTGTCCTTCAATGCTGGGCCAAGAACTTGTTTAGGAAGACAAGTGGCTTTCATTGAATTGAAAATCGTTGCAGCTGCTATTATTCATAACTATAATATTATCCAACAAATCGGACATCAAGTTGTTCCAAAGACTTCCGTTGTTCTCCATATGAAGCATGGATTCAAGGTGAGAGTTACAAAGAGATGGAATTGAAAGAAGTTAAAAGAGACCAAGGGATAACAAGTTTCTAGCTTGTTCTATGTCAAGTTACATGGTTAAAATAAAAACAAATAAAATTGTAATCTTGTTATGTACTTAATATGTTGATCATTTGATCTTATTTTAATTTAGTTGGTGTTAGTATTAAGAGGTTCAAGTGTTTTTCTTTTGGTCTGAAACGTGATACTTTTAAGTTAGAAAAAAATTGTTATGTTGTGATTAATAAAATTGAGAATTATTCTTTAATAGAGAAATAGACGCTATTTTCTTTGTTTTATATGAGGTATATATTAGATGAATGCATATCCTTGAAAACAACAGATCAACAATGTCTTCCTCAGTTTATTTTATTGGTTGGGTTTCTTGTTCTTTTCATTCACAATGCAAATGTGGTATGTTGTTCTCCTTCTTATTCTCTTCATGTAGTTCAAGATTGATTCAGAGTGTTTGAATTAAAGTTTAACGACGAAAACATTAAGAACATATACAGAACATAATCAAAACGTTTGAAGTTGCAACTGAGCTCAACATCAATCTACACAAATCTACTATTTCTGCCATAAATGTCAGCTGAAGCAGAGCAGAGAAAGTTGCATATAGATGGGATATCCCTCACCAATTCTTCCCTTTAAATTATTTGGGTGTCCCCCTTGGTGGCAAGCCAAATTCTGTGGCTTTCTGGGAGCAAACTACAGAAAAAATTCAAAAGAAACTCAACAATTGGAAATACTCATACATTTCCAAAGGAGGCAGACATACTCTCATACAATCATCCATGTCTAGACTCCCTACATACATGATGACGGTTTTCAAGGCTCCAAAATCTGTCTACAAGAAATTTGAGAAATAGTGGAGAAATTTCTTGTGGAGAGATAAAAACGGTGGGTACTGCACCCACCTTGTTAAGTGGGCGACAGTTACTACTCAAGCTTCACTTGAATCATTTCAAACTCTTTCCAAATGTTGAACCTAGTTTTTATCTATTGGAAACTCTCTATTGTAGTTTGGAATGATTCACAATATTGAATTAAAGTTTAATGTTGTGTTTTTACTAGGTTTTGCACGAATCCATTGAAGTGGCAAAGCTACCAAGCAAGTGGTTGACTGTTGGTTAGTGACAACTTGTAATGTAGTTACTTGTGGCAATACCTAGTTGTATTTAGGTTCTTTTTAAAAAAAAATTACCAAGTTCTGTTACTAGTTTGCTCGTATTTGTCCCTTTGAGGACATTTGATATTTTCCTTGTATTTAGTTTCTTTGTAAAAACGTTATCAACTCTATTCTTATATATGAAAGTTCTTATTTATGTTTGTGTCGATTTTGTGTGAAAATAAAATTGGTTGATGATGTAAATGATTATGTGTGTAATGACAAGGTTCAAAGAAATAACAAATTATCAAGACGTAATTTATTGACAATATAAAAGTGTCATAAATATGAAATTTATGACAATAAAAACATGTCGTGATAGAACATTTGATGACATAAAATAGTTGTTGTGATTCAAATATTCTTGACCATAAAGTGCCATGGTTCATATATTTTTTACCAGAAAAAAATGTCACTATATATTTTTCTTTAACATTTTACAATTGTCGTCAATACCTATAATGCTACAATTTTTCGACATAGATACTCTTATTTTTCTCCCAATTCTCTAATTCTTACACCAATTTTCTAGCAAACAAATATAAATGAAAACTTCAAGTTAAGACATAAAATCTTATGTCTTTGCTTTTGGCTTTGGGATATGATGAGGGTGCTATGGAGGTGTTGATTCATGTTATGAAATGCATGAAATTAAGCCTTTATTTAAGCATTTTTAATGTGAAAAGTAAGCTCTTGCATGATTTTTATCCCAACTTTGGTCTTAATATGATTAAATAAGCTTAATGAGGGTTAATTATGCGTAAAAGATGATTTTTGTGGATTTGGTGCAGATCTGGTATGTTTTTGACAGGTTTCTAGCTAATTTTCATGTGATGCGCCCACAGCAGTGAGTGACGTATCAGCACTGTCGATCCCTAATTTTTCAGATTCGATCCTGCCTAGATCAGTTGTGATTTTCACGATTTTATATGCTACAAATCTTCGATTCTGCTTGGTGAATCTTCAGAACGCGAATCTCGGCCCTCTTCAACATATTTGGGGCCTTTAAAAGGTGAGGAAGCCCTTCATCTTCAACAACAACTCTCCACCGCCGAAATCAACAATTCCTTCTCCATTTTTCTGTCAAATTTCCAATACCTTGGGGTTTTTCTCTAAGTTCAAGTCAGTAGTCTTAAGAACAGAAGTTTCTCTAAGGCGTAGCTGCTCTAGGATTTCTCTTCCCACAGAAGTGTGTGTTGAGGCAAGATTCTTCCTTGAGAGAGGGGAATCGTCCTAGGGAAAGACTTGTTAATTGAGGATTTTCCCAAGTTTTCTTGAGTTGTATTTATTCTCTAGCATTATTTTCTTTGCTTATTTTCCATTTTAATTTCTACCAATCAAACGCTTTATTGTAGCTATGGTTTATGATTTAATAAAAGTGATTATTTTATCAAAAGTCATGAGCTAAATATTTTTAGGGGTTTGACAATGTGAAAGCCTTAGGATTGTTATGGCTTAGGTTATGTAATGCTCACACCACCTTGTGTAATCATATTCTCTTTGTTGATTTTAAAAGATAAAATCGGTAAGTTAAACTGACCATTTGATTTAACGATCTAGTGAAGCTCTAATGCTGAAAAGGTTAGGGTGTAAGCGGATTTCACAAAAGGATATGGAACTAAGAGCCTAGACATAGGATGGTCATGTTACCTTAGAAATAAGGGACACCATAGGATAAAGGAACTAAACTTGAATTAATCTAAGATCCAGCTAAACATGGAAACATTAAGCATTAGCTGCTTAGAACTCCTAAAGGAATTTGACACAAGACCGAATAGGTGTAGTTTCCTGTCCATGTGTAATTCATTGTTCGATGTGATGCGGTCACATCACCTAAGGCACAACACCCGAATGGTTGTAGCATTATTTGCCCCTGTTTGATTCCCATTGTTATTTGTTTTTAAGTTTTCTTTCACCAAAAAATTCTAAACTTTTTCTTTGCAGGTTACCTTGGTTACGTTGATCCATAGTCATAATTAATTTAAACTCAATCTAGTCCTGTGGGATTCAACACTTGGAATACTCCAAGTTTATTACTTCAGGGTCATGTATACTTGCACGTAGACCTTGTCCATTCTATATTTCTTATCATTTTTATCATTCATATACGCCTGGTCGATCAGGTGTCAACCTAGCTGAGATGTTCCGGTGCACCTATTGATCCTCTTCCATTAGTATCTTGTTCAAAAAAAAAGTTAAGACATAAAATCCCAAAAAATCTCACAGAATCAAAATCAAAATCAAAATCTCACCTTAAAACTCACCAAAAGAATACATAGCCAAATACATAAAGGGCACGTAATTGGTTATAACACATACTTAATTACTAGTATACAAAATTGTTTAAACATTTAAGTCGTCAGGTCCTAAATGTTTTTGAAAACGGTTAGCGTTATGTTTAATTTTAAAGTATTTCATATTTTAGTGATATTATAATAGAAATATCGAATATAAATCAATCAGTACATCACATTAAGGTCGGTTTTGTAACTATATAAAAGGTTTCATTACCAAGAATGCCCTTAAGTTATGGGGTGAATTTCATAATAATACCGGAAGTTTGAAAGTTTTTATTTTAACTAATTAAATTTTTTTTTTCAAAAATCTTGAAAGTTTTTGCTATTAAATTTATAGATGGAATAAAGTTTGTGTCTACTTATATGTTTGCTTAAGTGAACAAATCTAAACCTGTATAAAAAATAAATTTGAAGATTAGGATTAGTGAAAAAATCATAAACAAAAAAAAAATAAAAAATTAGAAGTTTGCAGTTGAAAAAAAAACTACGATTGGTATGGGTTCACATAGATTCTACCATGTGTTTTTACCTTTTTTCCATGTGTGTGTTTAAGATTTGTTCAATGAAGCATATATAAACTTTTTCGTCCATAAATTTAACAACAAAAACATACAAATATATACAAAATTTATTTTGAAATAAGCTTCAAACTTCAAAAATTAAAATTGATAATCAAGACTTGTCGAAGGTCTTAGCTCTCAAATAAGTTCTGAAAAAGAAACAATGACGGTATTTAGGGAATAAGCATCGGCTAACTCTGTGCCACCAACCGTGGTAATACAGAGGATGCAAGCGTTATCTGGAATGATTGGGCATAAAACGTCTGTAGGTGGCTTTTTAAGTCTGTCGTCAAATCCCAGAGCTCAACCATGCGGTGGAAACTATTTTTGTTCCTACTAAGCTTGTGACGGGGGAGTATGGGTCGAACCACAAGGAACCGTTCAGATTCTCTAATTAAATCCTTAGAGTTTCAAGGTAATCGGAAGGGGAGGAGTTTGTTGGTTGTTTGTAAATGAACAAAAACTAAATTGGATATACTAAGATTTCAATCAAAAATTAAATAAGAGAATTGCGAACAAATGTAGAGAAAATTATTGTAAGAAAGTGAAAGAAAATAGGCTTAATTTTTAAAAATAAAAAATGAGAAATTATCGTACATTCTAATTTTTAAAACATCATTTTGAAATTAAAAAAGAATTATTTTTTTCTTGAAAGGAGGGGAAATGAAGGATAGAAACTTTAATTTCGCATTAAAAATCCTGAGTAGTACTCTATCCACTTAGTTACAGTGTTATGTATGTATGCTCATTAATTATTTTAAGAAATAACCTAATTTAAAATTTTTACATACAGAGAAAGTCAGTGAAAACATCTTAGTATAAAACTGTAACTTTAAAATATCTATTAAATACGTTTAAAAGTTCAAAAATTTATTAGACACGAAATTAAAAATTCAGAACTTATTCAACGCTTTTAAAAATTTAGACACCAACTTTAAAATTCAATAATATTTCAAAAAAGTATAATACTTGATTTGTTGGATTAGGAAGGATAAACATCTAGTCGTGCAGTTTTCCTTAACCTTAAAGGAGATGTAACATCTATAGTCAGAACTCTGTAATAAGCATCCAATTAGGGATGAACATCGTGATTAAAAAAAACTGTCTGTGGAACTCACTCTCATCATGATTAAGTTAGCGAGTATTTAAACAGTCATGTGCGGTTAGATTTGAGAGTGAGAGAATAGACTTACTTACATCTCATAATGACATATTAATAGGAAAATTTAACATAAGGCATCAAAATCGAGGTTTCGAGAGGTTAATTTTAGCTAATTTTCTAGTTAATTGGTCAGGGTATTAGATAATATTTGGATTCCATTTCAAAATAAATTGGCAATTAAAAAAAAAGTATACTACCTGAATGTGAAGTCTCTTGATTTATCTAATGTGGGATCTTCAGACATGTGTCGTGCAGCCCCATTTACTAAAATATCAATTATACCTTCCCGTCCAAATTAGTCCGAATTAAATCGCGTGTATAATTTTTTCTAGATAGAGAAAAATCTCAATACCATTATCAAAACTTATATAATTCACTAATGGTGGAGATTGCCACTATGTCTACACATTCATAATAGAAACCTAAGTTTATTTGAGTTGCAGAGCTTCAATGGCTTCCACAGACTTTTCAGCCATCCTTTTGGCCTTGATCATATCATTTCATTTCATCATTTTCTCTCGAATTTGGAAGTGGAATTCCAATGGTGTGGTTATTCCTTGGAATTGGCCAATCTTAGGTATGGCGCCCCATTTTGTTGTCCATATCCATCGAATTCATGATCGTATAGCTGAATTGTTAAGTGAATCTGGTAACAATTTCTTCCTCAAAGGTGTTTGGTTTTCAAGTACAGACTTCTTTGTCACAGCTGACCCTGCAAATATCAACCACATTTTGTGTGTCCATTTCGAATGCTACCCAAAAGGCCCTGATTTTAAGTACATTTTTGACATCTTGGGAGATGGGATTTTCAACTCTGATTCAGATGCTTGGAAGGAACAACGCAAAACTGCTCATTCCTTGCTCAGGCAGGAGAGTTTTCTTCAATTCTTGGAGAAAATTATACTGAAGAAAGTGAAGGAAGGGTTGGTTCCGGTGCTTGAAAGTGTTTGTGAAAAAGGGTCAGTGTTGGATTTTCAAGATGTGTTCCAGAGATTCTCTTTTGATTCAACTTGTATTTTCGTCGCTGGCTTCGACTTCCATAGTTTATCTCTTCAATTCCCCCAAGTTCATTTCTCAAAAGCCGTGGATGAAGCGGAGGAAGTGGTTTTTCTTCGCCATTTTATTCCTAAAATGTTGTGGGAATTTCAGAAGAAATTCCAGATTGGTCAAGCCAAGAGGATGAAAGAAGCTTCGAATATCATAGATCAAACCATTGCAAAATTGATAGCCTTAAAAAGAGAGAGCTTGAAGAAGAAAGAAGAAGGAGGAGGAGGTGATTTGATCACATCATATATGAAAAATCATAAAGAAAATGATGACAATGATAAGGTGGTGAAAGACACTCTTTCCAATTTTATGGCGGCAGGTAGGGACACTTTAGTTCAGCTCTCTCTTAGTTTTTCTTTTGTGTTTCAAAAAATCCAATCGTAGTAGAGAAAATCAGAGAAGAGCTCAAAACAACGATTCCACCGAATGAAGATCGAGATCAATGGCGGATATTTTCGATTGAAGAGGTAGATAAGTTAGTTTACTTCCATGGAACTTTGTGTGAAACTCTTAGATTATATCCTCCAATTCCAATCAACCACAAGATGGTCGCACAGCATGATATCCTCCCAAGTGGTCATCACATAAATCCCAATACATAGATATTGTTGTCTATATATGCATTGAGAAGAATGAGTGAAGTGTGGGGAAAAGATTGCATGGAGTTCAAGCCAGAGAGATGGATTTCAGAAAAGGGAAAGATCAAACATGTGTCATCTTACAAATTCTTGACCTTCAATGTTGGGCCAAGAACTTGTTTGGGAAGACAAGTGACTTTCATTGAGTTGAAAATTGTTGCAGCTGCCATTATTCATAACTACAATATTATTCAACAAACAGAACATCAAGTTGTTCCAAAAGCTTCCGTTATTCTTCATATGAAGAATGGATTCAAGGTGAGAGTTACAAAGAGATGGAATTAATTGAAAGAGGTTAAAAGAGACCAAGGAATAACAAGTTTCTAGTTTGTTCCAAGTCAAGTTACATGGTTAAAATAAAAACAAATAAAATTGTGATCTTGTTATGTACTTAATATGTTGATCATTTGATCTTATTTTAATTTAATTGGTGTTATTATTAACGTTCAAGTGAAATGTAATACTTTTAAGTTAGAAAAATAATTGTTATGTTGTGATTAATAAAAGTGAGAATTATGTCTTCCTCAGTTTAGGGCTGTAATTATGTTAAGGTTTTGTCCTCATGATAGTGGGTTAGGTCCTATTTTTGTTGTTCGATAGATAGCTTGGCGCTTGGGTTTTTGTAGTTCTACTTCTGGGATAAATTTTTTTCTTCTCTTTTGGCACTTTGTTCTTCAATGCTTTAAATTTATTTTGGCTTTTGTAATTCTTGAGGATTCTTACTTTATTGGTTTGTTCTTTTCATTCCCAATGTAAATGTGGTATGTTATTCTTTCAAATTTTCACAAGGTCGAATTTCTTCTCGATTCAGCAAGCATCTCAACAAGCTCTTCATTAAGTCCTTTGTAGAATCAATCCATGGTAGATTCTTCATCCTTATATTTGTTAATCTCTTAAAGTAATAGCAACATCTCTTCATAGTATTTTTCCACCATATTTGCTCCCTTGTTTCAAAGATTGCAATTTGTGGAAAGTCTTAGGAACAAAATGCTTTTTCATGAAAAGTTTTATTTCTTTCCATGAGGGTATAGCATGATTTCCACTCCTATTCTTTTTTTATAATAAAAAATTCTACCATGTTAGCGTGTATTCCGCAAATGTAGAGACGATAAGTTTTACCTTCCCTTTTCACTATAGTTACAGTGATCAAATATGACATTAATGTTCTCCTCTCAAAGAAGATGTTTCTCAAATTTGAAATACTTCCAAAGAACATTGAAAGTATGTTTTAGTCAATATAATAGTCATTTCTTGGTGCTCTTTTAAACTATCAAGAATTATAAAGACTTAATCTTGGAAAGAAAAGAATTAAAAATATATATATTAATGTTTGGTGGGTAATTTGAAAATAAAATATTTTATGTGTTGAATAGCACAAATATGTTTAAAAATATATTTATAAACTATAAAACTAACTACGGTAACTAAATATGAGGTTGAATATAAAATTATATTAAAAAATTGTATAATTATTATTTTGTTTCATATAATTTGTAATAGATAAACAGTTGTTTTCAAACTTAAAAAACTGAGCTAAATTATTTATCCATATAAAAAAATTACTGTCGATAGATAATAAAAAAAAATTTATATCTGTAAATAGTTTGATATTTTTTCTACATTTTGCAAAGCTTCCAATTGCAGCTTCCTTCACCCTTTATGTTCGTAGTTTTTTTTTTTTTTTAATAATAATATCTCTCAAGTGGAACTCCATAATTGAATTTCTTCGAAAATTTGGCCTTTCTTCTTCAAATGGTCCTAACTGCAGAAATCTTACCTAAATCTGCAGGCTCCAATTATTTCTTCGATGCTGCTTTGTTGGCCAAACATCCACCAGTCATGTCTTAAAAAAAGATTTAAATACTACTTTGGTCTTTATATTTTTTATTTTTTTTTATTTTAGTTCGTCCTATATTTTTAAGATGTTCATTTTGATCTCTATACTTTCAACTTTAGTTCATTTTGGTCTTTATACTTTCAAATGTTCATTTTGGTCTATGTAATTTCAACTTTGATTCATCTTAGTCTTTATACTTTGAAAAAGTGGTCATCTTGGTCCCTTCATTTTCATTTTTATTTCATTTTTAAGGAATTAAAATTTGTTACTTTTTAAAAGTACAGGGACCAAAATACAAAGTGAAAAATATAGGGACCAAAATGAATATTTTGAAAGTACAATGACAAAATGAACCAAAACCAAAAGTACAGGGACCAAAGTAGTATTTAAATTAAAGCAAAGAAAAAATAACAATAAAATAACATCTTCAGGAATTCTTTTAACAACACCTGATGCCCCCAACATTTTCCTGCATTCCCGCGCGACCTGACCAACATCATCCTTACTTGTCTTAAATTGCTTCCAAGAGTGAAGATTATCCTCATAAATCAACATGGGTCATTTAGCATGTTTTGCTCTCACTCACATACTTCCTAAGAAATTTTCAGGAAGTCACCTGACATAAAATTACTCCAAGTTAAATAGTCTTTACTTTGGAGCTCCTATGATTAAGCCACCAAAAATGATGTGTACCTTGTTGTTGGTATAGTTAATAACTTTCAATTCTTTTAAGCTTTTCTTAAACATGCTTTCATATTTTCAGGATTCTCATTATTCGAATATGATCTCGGTTTATTCATGTATCACTTTTAAATTTGAGTGTTACATTAAATCACTCCTAAACATGTAGACTATTATATGCCAATTTATTTACCATTTTTGAAATTTTGCTTCATCGGCGAGTTGCTTTGTTTAGCTGCAAATTTCATCTCTCATCTTTATGATTTTGGTTATATTTTGACCATACTTCTTTTGTACATATATATATATCACTATTGTGTTTTCAAAAGGTGTTTGAAAACTATTTTCGAATTTTGTTATCCAAATCGTGAAAATTTTAAAAGACAATGTTTTTATGTTTTTAATATATTTAGATTTTGAATTTGAAATTTTAAAATGTAGAATTATACTTAAAAGATATATAAAAAAAAACATTAACAAATATAGCATTTTATGTTGTAATTTTTGTTAAGTTAAAATATTTAATAAATTATATGATATTTCAAAATAACAATTATACAAATTTTTTAATATATAAGACAAGTTCATAAATTAATTAATAATAGTTTATATTCATAATTAAATATTTAGTGAGTCAATTATAATAGTCTTATGGTTAATAAATATATTATCAAACACATTTTGAAAAATTATTTAAATTCGAATTTTAAATTTTGAATTTTCTACTAAACAAAACATGAAATACAACTTTATTTTTATTGAATCATTTGTTTTCAAATTTATGTTTTCAGATTGCCTACCAAATAATCCCTAACTTTAAAAAAAAAAAACATAAATAAATTTGTTTAACATGCTAATTGTTAAAATATCTTCTGAAATTAAAAAAGAAATAAGGAAATTGTTTTAAATGACAAAATGCTAAAACTATTTATAAATATAACAAAATTTCACTGTCTATCTACGATATACTACTATCTGTGTCGCAATAGATTACATATAGACACATATAGTATTCTATTGCAATTTATGACCGATAAAAAGTAAAATTTTGCTACATTTATAAATATTTTGGTTATTTTTCCTTCTATTTAAAAACAATTCAAAGAAATATGTTTTTTTATTCAAAAGATGGGAATTGGGGACAAACTTTAATTTCACATTGAAGATCCTGAGTATTCTATCTATCCATTCAGTTACAAGTCAAGCTCACATGGAGAAAGAAATAAAAATATTATATTATTTATTATTTTTATTTGTTATCTTTTAGGTAATTCCTAATTATTTTTAGGGCTTTTTTCAAATATAGAAAAATGAGTCAAACTATTTATAAATATAGAAAAATTTTACCGTCTATCGCGGTCTATCACTGATAGACAGTGAAATTTTTCTATATTTATAAATAGTTATTTATAAATAGTTTGATATTTTTTCTTTCCCTTATTTTTATTTTTATGAATAACTTAATTTAAAAATTTTACATATAGAAAAAGGCAGTAAATGTGTCTCTTTTGATCATCGACGCAACTAAAACTTTTAAACATCTATTAAACATGTTCCAAAATTCAAAAAACTGCCCTGTGTCGGTGCAAGCTCCATTTACTAAAATATTAATCCGGTCCAAATTAATTTACGTTAACACATAAGATTGAAAAATTTCACACCATTATCAAAATTTATATATAACGCACTAATGGTGGAGATTGGAGACGTAGCAGTGTGTTCCTCTACATCTCTCCACACTCATAATTGAAACCTAAGTTTATTTGAGTAGCAGAGCTTCAATGGCTTCCACAGATTTTTCAGCCATCCTTTTGGCCTTGATCATATCATTTCTTGTCATCATTTTCTCTCGAATTTGGAAGTGGAATTCCAATGGTGTGGTTATTCCTTGGAATTGGCCAATCTTAGGTATGATGCCCCATGCTGTTGTTCATGTCCATCGAATTCATGATCGTATAGCTGAATTGTTAAGTGAATCTGGTCCCAGTTTCTTCTTCAAAGGTGTTTGGTTTTCAAGTATGGACTTCTTTCTCACAGCTGACCCTTCAAATATCAACCATATTTTGAGTGTCCATTTCGAACGATATCCAAAAGGCCTTGATTTTAAGTACATTTTTGACATTTTGGGAGATGGGATTTTCAACTCTGATTCATATGTTTGGAAGGAACAACGCAAAATTGCTCATTCCTTGGTCAGCCATGACAGTTTTCTTCAATTCTTGGAGAAAATTACACTTAAGAAAGTGAAGGAAGGGTTGATTCCGGTGCTTGAAAGTGTTTGTGAAAATGGGTCGGTGTTGGATTTGCAAGATGTGTTTCAAAGATTCTCTTTTGATTCAACTTGTATGTTCGTCACTGGCTTTGACTTCCATAGTTTATCTCTTCAATTCCCTCAAGTTCCTTTCTCAAAAGCCGTGGATGAAGTTGAGGAAGTGATTATTCTTCGCCATATTATTCCTAAAATGTTGTGGGAATTTCAGAAGAAATTTCAGATTGGTCCAGCCAGGAGGATGAAAGAAGCTTGGAATGTCATAGATCAAACCATTGCAAAATTGATAGCCTCAAAAAGAGAGAGCTTGAAGAAGAAGAAGAAAGAAGAAGAAGAAGGAGTTGATTTGATCACATCATATATGAAAAACGATAAAGAAAATGATGATGATAAGGTTTTGAGAGACACTCTTTTGAATTTTATGGTTGCAGGTAGGGACACTTTAAGTTCAGCCTTCTCTTGGTTTTTCTTTTGTCTTTCAGAAAATCCAATCGTCGTAGAGAAAATCAGAGAAGAGCTCGAAACAACGATTCCACTGAATGAAGCTCGAGATCAATGGCGGATATTTTCGATTGAAGAGATAGATAAGTTAGTTTACTTCCATGGAGCTTTGTGTGAAACTCTTAGATTATATCCTCCAGTCCCAGCCAATCACAAGGTGGCCGTACAACATGATATCCTCCCAAGTGGTCATCACATAAATCCCAATACAAAGATATTGTTGCCTATATATGCATTAGGAAGAATGAGTGAAGTGTGGGGGAGAGATTGCATGGAGTACAAGCCAGAGAGATGGATTTCAGAAAATGGAAAGATCAAACATGTGCCATCTTACAAATTCTTGTCCTTCAATGCTGGGCCAAGAACTTGCTTGGGAAAACAAGTGGCTTTCACTGAGTTGAAAATCGTTTCAGCTGCCATTATTCATAACTATAATATTATTCAACAAACAGGACATCAGGTTATTCCAAATACATCCGTTATTCTTCATATGAAGCATGGATTCAAGGTCAAAGTTACAAAGAGATGGACTTTAAAGAAGTTAAATTAGAGGCCAAAGAATAATAAATTTCTAGTTTGTTTTAGGTCAAATTACGTTATTAATATAAAAACAAATAGAACTGTTGTGTTGTTATATACTTAACGTTGATTTGAACTAGGTTTAATTTAGTTGAAGTATTAGTAGTAATGTTCAAGTTTTTTTCTTTTGGTCTGAAACGTTATATTTTAAATTAGAAAAAAAAAATTGTTATGTTGTGATAATAAAAGTGAGAATTATGCTTTAATAGAGAAATAGATGCTTTGTTTCATATCATGTATATCATATGGATGTATCCTTGAAAACAACAAAGTTTAAACAACTAATCTGAATATATCTCAATTATATCTCAATTAGTTAAGCGTAGATCTTTGATTGATGTTTGAATCATCCTTACTTCATATATTTTTGAAATAAAATTAAATTCAAAGTTAAACATAAAAGAATATTAACACATAGATATCAAACAACATCATCCACTCATCTTGGCCCTTTATATTCAAGACACTTGCAAATATAGCAATAATCAAATCTAAAGTATTAGTATATATATTACAATACAAAAAGAATTTGTAAATATAACAAAATTTAGGTCTAACTCTTAAAGTACATGAATGATAGAATCGTTAATAGGAGTCTATCAGTAATATAGTCTATCACTAATATAAGTATAAATTTTGTTATATTTATAATTTTTTAAAAATATTATTATATACTTAATTATTAATCATAAAATTCATTAAAAACATTTATATTGATGTGACATCTTAGGGATGAAATCCAAAAAAAAGTCACATGTGTGTTTATGTCAGAAAAATGGACCATGATCACAATATTGTAAGAAGACGGAGAGGGTTTTTTGTCCTAATATCTTATTTCTCTCCGACTATTTTTGAATTACTCCTTTCTATGCCAATATCTCGGGTTAACTCCATAAATAATATAATTTTTTTAAAAAAGGACGAAAATAGGGTGGTGTGAAATTTTTTTCTAAAAATAATGTGTTAATAAAAACAAATGCCTTATTTAGGAGCAGCTGAAAATTATTACAAAAATAAGTGAGGAAATTTTGAACGGGATTTATGATTTTCTGCAATTCAAATTTGGTAAGTGGAACTTGTGGACCACGATTAAGCAGTTTTTTTTAAAAAAAATTAAAGGACATGGAAGAAACTCACTGACAAGCTGAAAGAGAAGAAAACCATCCTGAATTGGTCTAGTGGTAGTAGAAACATCTAAAAAAAGCCTAACCCTGTTGTAGGGTCGGGTGGGTTGTCCCAAAATAGATGCAATTTAAAGACAATTGCACTACAGATGAAAAACTCCAAACTTGAAATAGAAGCAATGAGAAAGACAGAGCAAAAAGAGAGAAAGAATCCAAAAATAGAAGCAATCAAAGGGTTAACCCTAACCTAGAATCTAAACCCTTAAATTTATGCATAGGGGGGGACAAACTGACGAATCTTCTACAAGCAGCGGTAGCGACGGCAAAAGAGAGGGTTTCCAGTGGCGAAGACAGTAGGAAAATAGAAGAGAACGGATGGGCGTAGATTGGTGTTAGCGTGAGTTAGG